>CAUYQG010067131.1:0-17618 GCA_963574415.1 Tarsius wallacei | reverse complement strand
TCTGGGTGACAGAGTGAGACTCTAACTCAAAAAAAAAAAAAAAAAAAAGTCCCTCCTCTTTGATGTGATTGCAGGGGGAATCGCTGAGGGGTGGGGGATGGACAGCAGCCACCCAACCCTGTGAAAGTGCCAGCATGTAAGGCAGGGGTTCCTACTTTTCTGTAAGGGCCCTTCACATTTTGAGGGCCACATACAGTCTTGTCACAAACTCCCCGCCTCTGACCTTGTAGGGCCAAAGCAGTTATGCTAGGGTTCCTCAGCTGAAGCACCTCTTGAGATTTGAAGCCAAGATAATTCTTTGTTTGGGGGGGATTATCTTGTACACTGTAGGCCATTTAGGCCATGTGGGCCATTGTCCTGGTCACTTACAGAGCCTCCAATTGAGCGGAGAACACAGAAGGCACTCACACTTCACTGAATAAGCCCTTTCAGCTTTCTCTCTGCCCATTCCTTAGGTCAGGGTCTACGAACTACAGCAGGCAGGCCAAAGCTGGTCGCCTGCCTATTTTTGTAGATAAAGTTCTATGGGAACACACCTATGCCCACTCGTTTATGCTGTCTACAACTCAGTGGTTCTCAACTGAGGATGATTTGGGGGGACCCCAGGTTGATATCTAGCACTGTCTGGAGATACTGTTGATTCTCATGACTTGGCATCTAGTACCACTGGCATCTAGTGGGTAGAAGTCAGGAATGCTGCTAAATGCCTACAATGTACAGGATAATCCACCCAAACAAAGAATTATCTTGGCTTCAAATCTCAGAGGTGCTTCAGCTGAGGAACCCTAGCATAACTACTTTTGCCCTACAAAGTCACAGGCGGGGAGTCTGTGACAAGACTGTATGTGGCCCTCAAAATGTGAAGGGCCCTTACAGAAAAGTAGGAACCCCTGCCTTACATGCTGGCACTTCCACAGGGTTGGGTGGCTGCTGTCCATCCCCCACCCCTCAGCGATGCCCCCTGCAATCACATCTCTGCCTGGGCTCCCAACTACCACCTCTAACGGTAACTTCCAAATCGGTACCTTCAGCCCACGCATACCTACTCAAAGTGGGCCTGTGGGCCAGGGCCGGTCCATGATGAAATAAGTAAAGAAACAGCGAGAGATGCTCTTAAAAACGCTGTAACATTGCCATAACAACCAAGCACGTGACCAGTGGATTTCTTCCCACTGAACAAGTTTGGGAGCTGTGCACTGTTGAGCTTGCCCGAGGGTTGTGTGTGGCCCAAACTGCACACTCATAGTGGTATAGTAGTATAGTGCATAGTAGTATCGTCGTACAACTGATTGGAAAGTGAAAACAAACAAAAACACACAACTATAAAAAAAGAACAAAATCATGTCCTTTGCAGCAACGTGGATGCAGCTGGAAGCCATTATCCTAAGTGAACTAACGCAGAAACAGAAAACCAAATACAGGATGTTCTCACTTACAAGTGGGAGAAAAACAATGAGTACACATGGACATAAAGATGGGAACAACAGACACAAGGAAGTCCTAAAGAAGAGAGGGATGGAGTGGGGGTAAGGGTTGAAAAATTACCAAGGGGGGTAATCCCAAATGAAAACTGGTGGCCCGTCCCAGAGAGATTGATAAGCCCTGGACATTTCCGCCCCCTATACTCTAAACTTCTCTATTTTACTTCCCTTAGATACTCCATACACACCTGGTCCCAGATGGGGCTTGCTAGCTTTCCTCCCCTGCCTGCCCTGGGCATCTGCCTCTGCCACTTCACCCTCTTAGAAAATGGTAGGAAGTCACCCAAATCCGAAACCAGCTGTCATCCTCAACTCCTCCCCGCCTCGCTCTCCACGTAAGTGTTGTCGTCCTATCTGTGTCTCTGGACTCTACCTCCCCTGGTCTATCCCCACTACCCTACTCCTGGCCCCCATGATCTCTCTCCGCACAAGGACATCTGCCCCCAGCTGCCTCCCTGTCCCTCGATGTTATCTTCTAACCTACACCAGAATGAGCTATCTAGCATCCTCAAGTAGCCTTGTCACCCTCTGCTTAAAACCCTTTCAGGGCAGGCTGGCAGCCTGGAGATAAGATAAAACAGTGTGTGAAGCCCACCCCAGCAATCTGGGGGGCCTGCCCACCCCTGCAACGGTATTTCCTGCCAGCATCCCGAGGCCTCTTAAGCTCCCATGGCACCTTGTATACACCTCAAATCTACCAACTAACACTGGACTGTAATTACTACTTACTTGACTTTCTCTCCCACTAGGCTGTCATCTGGGAGAGAACTATATCTTATTCATAGTAGGTGCTGAATAAACATTTGTTGAATGAATAAACAAGTGAGAAAGCTTGAAAGAGATTGTTGTGACTCTTCCTCTTCAACCCTGCCTGCCCTGCTGAAAATGCAAGACAAGTCTTTCCATGACTCCTACAGGGGAAAAAAAGTCACATCATTTAATAAGGAGCTGTCGCCTCTTTTCTGGTGGCAATGGCTTTCATTTTTCCATATGTAAAACATTTTAACCTTCCTCTATCCAGCAAGGTGATAACTGAATCATGTATCAGCGCACGCCAGAGTAATTCTACAGGATCTTACAAATCTTTGGGATTTAGGCAAATATTTGTGGACAGGCTGTTTGAAAGGGAAATGACTTCTATCCCCGACTGCAAAGTGCAAATAGTGTCTTGGAGAGGTAAGACTTAAGAAAAAATTGACAATACCTCTTCCTGAATTCCAACTCACTGGTTATATTTAAGTCAAACTTACAGAATGAGGCCCTGGAGAAACAATAAGTCTGTGCCCCTGAGCTTCCTTTCAAAAGGAAATGGTTAAAGGGAACTTGGCTTACTTGGCCTAAAATGTATGTGGAAGCCGGGCTCGGTGGCTCAGCCTGTAATCCCGCACCTTGGGAGGCTAAGGTGAGTGGATTGCCTGAGCTCGCAGGTTCGAGACCCGCCTGGGCAACTTGGTGAAACCTCATCTCTACAATAAATAAAAAAATTAGCCGCGTGTGGTAGCGTACGCCTGTAATTCCAGCTACTTGGAAGGCTGAGGTGGAAGGATAGCCGGAGCCCAGCAGGTTGAGGCTGCGGTGGCCGGGACTGGCCACCGCATTCCAGTCTGGGTGACAGAGTGAGACTCCAACTCAAATAAATAAATAAATAAATAATTAATTAAAAAAATAAATAAATTTTTTAAAAATGTATGTGGAAATCTCAAGAGACTACAATGGACATTCTGTAGAACAGAGTTGTTTTGAAGATCAATGTGAGGCTGGCACAGACCAGATACTTGGAAAAAACAAACAACCTATTAAAACATCTACCAAACCAAACCAAACCCTATTGCATGGCCCAACACAACGGTGATCTCACTGAGGTTCCAGGCCTTAGGCAGAAAAAGCTGGACCAAAACTCTGAGCCAGCCCGTAAGATGCAGAACCCCTGACGCATCTGGGCACCAGCTACCTCCGTGATAATGATTCCAACCCTCATAATAACCACAGGTGATGATAAGCGCTGAGTGTGAAAATCTACGAGTGCTACCCAAACACAAGGCAGTATCTTTCTCCCAAATGAAAAACCAGACTATCTACTGAAATACAACGTGGAGGGAAACCATCCTAGTTGCCAAATAACTACTCCCACATCTTCTTAAATGATGCCTGTATCAGCGATCATCAGTTGCAGCTGGGCTAAAATGGTTTGCGTCTACCCTGTGAACAATCTCCGAAATGGGAAGAGATTCCTATCACCAGCTTGACAGAAGAAGCTAATTCCTCTGTCAGTGTGACCGGATGCAGGACTGGGGCTAACATCTCATATCCATGTGCATGTGTCTGTTATCTCTAGTAGAGACGCTTCCAGTCTTGGGAACAATGGGACTGCCTTGAGTTTGTCAACTATTATAGGTCAGATACAAGTGTTTTAATTTTTATAGTAGCCTTCATAAGATATAAATAAACAGTCTAACATTTTCCTCTCTTATATTCTCTGGTGACCTGCACTACCTTATGGATGATAGTTTTGGGAGAAAAATCTATTTAATTCCACTTAAATTTCACTTTGCTTTACTTTTTTTTTTTTTTTTTGAGTCAGAGTCTCACTGTGGCACACTCATGGCCACCCCAGTGTCAACTTGCTGGGCTCAGGCAATCCTTCAACCTCAGCCTTCCAAGTAGCTGAAGCTACAGGCATGCACTACCGCGCCCAGCTAATTTTTTAATTTATTGTAGAGATGAGGTCTCGCCAAGTTGCCCAGACTGGTCTCAATTCCCCAGGCTCAGGCAATCCCCTCTCCTTGGTTTCTCACAGTGCTGGGATTACAGGCCTGAGCCACCGCGCCCAACTTGTTTTACTCTTTATGGAAAAGAAAGCGAGGTACCCAAAAAGGTAAATTACCTTCTCTGACTTATTCAACTTCTATGTTGTTTCTATCTTAAGGTTAAAAAAAAGAAAAGAAAATGGAATGAACCTCAAATTGGTGGTACTGGACATGGTGGGATCTGGAGGGTGTGGGGTCAGGGAGTGGGCACAATCAACCTTGTCAAAGGGAAATGGAAGCCCAAGGTGTGATCAATAACCATAGAAAAGAACTTTATACTTTTCATTGAGTACAGACTTCAGGCTTGATGAGAAAGTGACATCCTAAGGTCCTGCGAATACCTGTCTCCTTTTCAGCTTGGTATTATTTTCAAAAGCCTTTGAAAAAACTATTGAGCATAGTTAAAAATATCACTGGGGGTGCCAAAAAAATGTATACATATTGTAAAAGATGCTATCTATGTATTACTTTTACTTCGCCATAATCAGAAGTATCTGGATGTGATGATGGTGACCACTTTGAGCACCTCTCGTAATTGCAGAAGTCAAACATGACTCGTATTCATCTTTTGTTATTAGTACATATTGAGTACTACAATTTTAGTAGTTTTTTCCTTTTTTAAAAATGTGTATACATTTTTTTTGGTACCCTGTGAATATACAGAGGCAAATGATTTGGTTTTCAGAAAAGAAAGAAGAGACACAACTAAGAAGATGATGCTATGGGAAGAATCAGATAATACGGCTTGGGCTACACTGCCCACTTTTTTGTTAAGTCCTATTGTAGAAACAACGAATGCTAAGATGAACCAGATTCAGTGCCTACCCTCAAGAAGCCAGCAGTCTAATCAGGCAGCCTCCTGGGCCAGGAAACAATAATTTAAAGGCAGGAGAAGATACAAGACTATGGAAATGCCTCTGATACAGGGAAAAAGGAGACAAGGATTACAGCTGAGAGAGCTTGGAGAACATCCCACCCCCCCCCACCCCACCTCCCCTGGCCTCCTGCCAGGCCCAATGCTCCCCTCCTCCACTTCTCAGATGCTGCGGGATGGAGCCTGCCCTATGACTAGCTAGTCGTCAAAGGCTTGGAGCCTCGTCTCCTGCTGTGTTAAAAATCAATGTTTTAAGTCTGAACTGACCCTTGGCAAAAAAAAAAAAAAAAAAAAGTTAAAAAAAATAAATAAATAAAAAGAGAGAAATCAAACACATGCTAAAGCAGCAAAGCCACATTTCACCAAGAATGCCTTTGCTTGTTTTAAAAAATGTGTGTAGCCTAAATGATTATGATGTATTTGAACAGAACAGGTCTTTTTCAACTAAACGCATGACAGCGATCTATCATGGGCATGATGTGTCTACAAATAGGACCTTCGAGCTGTCACCAGAACATGACAGATTCCCGAATGTGGAAGCTGTCTAAACAGAGGCTTGCCTTTGAAGTTCCCTGCCGTCCACACTGGCTCAGGCTGTGGTTGCCAGAGCTCTCTGCACTGGTCTGTTTTTCAACCCAGGACCTTAAGTTATGATTAGTAAGATAGCTGCGCTAATGGGTGCCACTCATCCTGGCTCGCTGATACTATAGCCAGAGATTATCTGAGATCATCTCACGCCAAATGCCACGTTTTAGGTACTAGAAAAAGAAGACCCCGTGAGGTTAAAGTTACACAACTGGAGTCACAGCTAAGACCAGTCCTGTATTTTATCTCTCTAGTCCCTTACATGTCTTTTGACTGTCCCCCACTTTAATCCTGCATTCGTTTCATCCAACAGCAGAGCAACTTGGCATTTGGCAACATCTTCTGGTGTGTTTGACGGTTCCTTCTGGGACAGCCTGTGGTTCTCTAAATGTCCTTGAGTCCTTCAGCTTGGGAGGGTGTGTGCGGCTTCTGCCCTGCACTGACCAGAGCGTACTTCCTGCCAGGCTCGTCCTGCAGCTGCTCTGGGCACAATTATGTGAGAAATTCTGGACACTGTCCCTCTGTGGAGATTTACTGTACACTTTGGCTTATTAGATGCTCTGAAAGGTCCTGCAGAACAGGAACTTCATGAAACTGGGGTCCCACAGAATCCTTTTCTGATGCCGTTCATGGCTCCATGGACACTTCAGGTGGTGCCCTATTAGCTAATTGCAGGTCTGTGACCTCTGCGTAACAAAGAACCAAAGGAGGCTAATCATAACTTTCCCAAATATACACATAAAACCCAAGCCATTGAAAATCCATTTTTAAAAAAATGTTAGATTTGGGATTCTAGAATGTTACCATTAATTCATGACTTGGGCAAGCAGTAAGGACTACACAAACACTAGTTTGGAACTCATCAGTTTTGACACAGTTTGCTTGACTATTTAGAAACAGCAATCATTTTAATATCAATGTCATGCTTCGTATCACAAAACTGTATTGTTAAATTTTGAAAACTGCTTTTCTACCAAGGGTACTGTCAAACTCAGTCCATCATCATATGACTCTAGTGAAACTTGGCACTGAAGTACATCAAGGCCAAGGAGAGCTTTTTTTTTTTTAAAGGAAAGAAACATACCTGACCACTGCTGCGGAACTATTTGGTTACTTATTTATTCTGGTGTGTGGGGTGTTGTTTTGTTTGGTAGCCTTTAAAAGGCAGGGACAGAAGAGGAAGATTCCAAGTGGAGTTGGACAGCTCCAAGGCTGTTGCCCTAGGTTTTCAGGCAACCTGAGTGATTTCGAGCCGCCTTTTCCAGAACCCCTGTTTCAGTCTGAGCAGCCCCCACAGCAGATGCCCAGAGCTGATCACAACCAAGACCATCAAAGGCAAAGGAGGCTTCTCTATCTTTCATACCAGGAGCTTATCTCACAGGGTCTGGGGCTTGTGTAGACTGCAACAGGACCGACTTCTGCCAAACACAGAGCCTAGGGCCTTCCCGCCCGCCTTACCTGCCTTTGTTTAGTTTGTAAGGCAACATCATCACCAAATATGGGCTCAAAGTCCAATGGGTGCCAAGTATCAGATGCCCAGGAACTGTGCATGTGGTCCCTGGCCTCAGGGAGGTGACTGTTCAGGCATGGCTACTGGACTCTGCAACCTGAGCCTCTAGAACATTGAAGTAAGATATGGTCCAGCCTGGACAACTTGGTGAGACCTCATCTCTACAATAAATCATAAAAATTAGTAGGGCATGGTAGCGCATGCCTGTAGTTCTGGCTACTTGGAAGGCTGAGGTGGAAGGATCGCCAGAACCCAGCAGGTCGGCACTGGGGTGGCCGTGAGCATGCCACTGCATTCCATTCCAGCCTGGGCGACACAGTGAGACCTGACTCAAAAAAAAAAAAAAAAAGATATGACCTATACTAAGCTCCACTTTGTCCCAGATCCCCCAAAGTCCTTGTCCCTGACTGTGGCGTGGTTTTCTTTCTCATGCTAGATAGAGTTCCACATTTTCACCTGGAAAATCTTTTTGTTTAGGGTACAAATGTAACCGCTTATTTTAACCCTAGCAGTTTTCATGCTGGATCCACTATAGAAGACTGCTGCCATGCGTGTAGGATTGAACCATCTTTAACAATAAAATAATCCACATGGTATTCCCCAAGGCTGGCAATTACTGTCATGTTGCACTGTGAGATACAGGGTAAAGAAGTGATTTCCTTCTCAGAGGACAAAAGTCATAACAAGAATCAGATTTAATAGCTTCTCTGCCTCTCTGCCCCGGTGGTGGGGGTGTGGTCTATAGTACGAACTCAAACACAACTGAGTTCAAACCCTGATTCCGCTATGCAGCAGTCCCCCTTATCCTTAAAGGGATACGTTCCAAGACCATCAGCGAGTGCCTGAAACCAAGGACAGTACTGAACTCTGCACATACTATGTTTTTTCCTAGACATACATGCCTATGATAAAGTTTAAATTCTAAATTAGGCACAGGAAGATTAACAGCAATAATAAAAAAGAACAATTATAACAATAAACTATAATAAGTTATGTGAATGTGGCCTCTTTCTCTCTCACTCTAAATATCTCATTGTCCTATATGCATCCATTTCTGGACTGCAGGTACTTAAAACCCTGGAAAATGAAACCGCGGATAAGAGGGATGGGTATACTATCCAGCTCAAAGAATAGTTATGGACATGAATGACAGAACCAGATTCAGTGCCTACTCTCAAGAAGCCCGCAATCTAATTAGGCAGCCTAATCAGACGGCTGACTAAGCACCTAGAAAAACAACAGAAGCAACAGAGAAAACATCAACCTTTCCTTGTGCCTACTCTAGGCCAGGCACTGTTCTGAGTATATTATAGTTTTTAACTTCTTTAATCCTCAGGGTAATATCATTATCCTCATTTTACAATGGATAAACTGAGGCACACAGGCTCAGTAACCTGCCCAAAGTCACATAAGTGTTAAGTGCCAGAGCTAGGACATGTGCCCCGCCACTCTGACTCAGGGAGGCTTCAATACCTTAGGGTTCCTTCCCACCCCTTAACCCAAAGAGCAGCTGACTTCCATGTGGGATTAGCCACTCAGGCATGCACCGAATCCATTGTGTGGATAATTTGCATGTGAATGTTTAGGTAGTTTCTTTGTTGTACAACTTTGAGTAAGTGATAGAACTGGCCTGTCCTCAGTCTCTACACCTGTAAAATGGGCATATAAACAGTTCTCCTTTCCTAAAACGATTATTAGAAATACATGAGTATAGATAAAGGGCTGAGAAGAGTGCTTGGCATTTAGGATGGGCTCCATGTAGGAAGCACTTGGAATATCCAAAGTAATGAATAGTGTGATACATCAGGAGAATTCTTGGCCTTCTTTGCTGGGCAAGGAACAGAGGATTTTGTGGCTGGCCGAATCTGGTAGTTTCAAGTGGCTATACTTGTTCTCTGGCAAACACACTGCACTTAAAAAAAGATTTAGGTTTTTATTCAATCAATGAAAAGAAAAACAGATCTACAGGATTCTGTTCAGAAATAAATTAGGGCCGGCCTAGATGAAATCAGACTGAAAGCAAGAACTTCAATAATTAAAAAAAAAAAATCAGAGCAGCCTTCCTGGAGGTTTTCGGGTTGTGAATTCTATTCCACCCACCAGATAAATGTGATGGCTAGTGGGCAAAGAGCTTGTGAAAAGTGTATGGCCTGGTAAAAAACCTTCGGGTGACACTGGTTAAAGCAACTATTCCAGTGCTGACGAATACCAGGAATTTTATAAGAGAAAGAGGGCAGCTTTAGTGAACATGTTGGACATGAAACAAAACACCACATGAAAGGAAAAACTGGAGCTTAAAAAGGCAAACTCGCAAGTGAAAGCCCTTGAAGCAGTCGTTGCAAGGCTTTGTATTTATTCAACTTGCACCACACTGAAATCTGCAATAAAAAGCTAAAACCGGGCAACACTCTCCACTCTAGCTGCCTTTCCTTGTTCCACTGAGACACAAAATGGAATTTCATTGCTCAGACTGAGGGAAGGGGGAGCTCATCTTATTTCTAGTGGGTAGCTGCTGTCACAGTCACAGAACCAAGCTCCAATCATGGGATTCACAATGTAAACCTACAGCAGTGGAAACCACAGAGTCCAAAAACGCTTCCAAATTTCTCCTCCTCTCCATCCTTATCTGTGAGCCCAGAAGCTGGGGCTGAGTGTTTTATTCAATGGGGAGGCCTATTAAATAGGCGGAAACCTACATTCTTTGGGAGACTTCATGAAGAACTCCCAATCACTCCTTGGACATATAAATGGCCTTTACCCTTTATTTCACATGTGACGGTGCTAAATATTTCACAACCGCCCCAATTTATTTCCGAATGCTCAAAATCTACTCTGAAAAGGATTTCTGTCACAGGCACACTTTAGTAGCTTTTTCTTAGCTACCAATAAAAGCGCATACAAATTACAGGTGGCATCAAAAAGAAGACTTCTGGAACTGCCCAGAAAATAATAGAAATTGCTTCTCCTGGTTGTAAGATGAAAGATCTTTTACAAGTTAGAGCATTTCGCGAGCCTTTGAGATCACCTTGGGGATACCCCTGGGGTACCGTCACAGCTTACTGGGAGCAGTTTTCTCCCTGTGATATGAAGATTCCCTCAGACCGGCTTTGCTCTTACAGTACAGACCTCTGCTGCTCTCATTTTTGTTCGTTTTTAAAGGCAGCACCCACAAGATGCTCTTGGATACTGTGAGGGCTAAGATGTGGGCGGTGGGGGGAGGGAAACTGTGCCTCCGAGAGGCCTCACCCCTCAGCAGCCCACTCCCCCAAATACACCAGGGCTGGAAAAACTCAAGCTGCAATAGCCCCCTGACATTCCTATTCCCACTCTCATTTTAATTCATTTTTTTTTTTTTAAACAAAATGTAATTACTTGACTGTCAGCCTGGGCTGCACTCTGGGGCTTTCGCTCCTTTCAACACAGCTGCGCTCCGGCCTTTGATGCTGTCTGCTGTCCACGCAGCTTGTTCCAGCCACAGCCTGGCTCTCGGTAATGTAACATTCAAGTGCATATTTATTTTTAAACTGACCTCTCCTAGGCTGCAGCATAAAGGAGGTCCTGCCAAAAAAATATGCTACTTTCTATTTATAAGATGAAACACATGCCTCCCAAAGTCGAGAGGGGGATGGAGTCTAATAATTCATCACGAAAAAAGGGCTGGCTCGGTCCATTCGTCCTCACATGTCTGAGACTTGTCTATGTCAAGACAGTTTCAAGGAAAAAGAGGGAGAAAAAAAAAAAAACTATCTTGTAAACGTTTAAGCTGTTCAGGGAAGAAAAAAAAAAATCCATTGTCACCTGCAGGTTGGAGCCCCAGCAACAATGTCCTCCAAGAGTGCGGTGGGCACCGGCGAGCAGCGCCAGGGCAGATCCGCAGGGTACACCCATGTGCGGCCCTGGTGCCAGTCCACGAGGGGCGCGGTAGCCAAGCGCAGCTTGTTCCGATGGAAAAACGCAACACGCGCCCAGAATGGCTTCTGCCCATAGATGTGGGGGCGTGCATGCAGCCGCGCAGCCCCACCCTGAATACTGGTGGGCACAAACGGTGCAGCTCTGCGTCCTGGTCGGGCCGCCCGACCCCCTCCCGGCGAGCTTTCTTTCTGTCCCCTCTGGCCCTCTGGACCTCAGCTGGGAAGGCGATGCCCTCGGAATCCCTGCTCCTTGTTGGTTTCCAAGCCTAACACCGGCGCACGCCGAAGCGGCCGCGGCCACGACCACGGCCACGGGAGGGGCAGACTCACAGGTGGAGAAGGAGCCCCCGGCAGGCACAGACTCACCGAGGATCTTCGCCGCTGCCCGCTGCCTCCAGGACGCAGCAGCCCCCGCCGGTGCGCGCAGATCCAGCGGGGCGGCCGGCGCGGCGCCTGCTCACAGCATTATCCGCTCCGAGACGGCGTGGAGGCGCCCTGAGCGGGCGGCCGGGTCTCCGGGTGCCCCCGCTGGGGCCCCGCTGCTGCGCTCCGCCGGCTAGAGCCGCCGCGGGAGAGAAGGTGCGCGCGAGACTAAGCTCGGCGGCCGGACGCGGGGACTGAACCTGCGGAAGGCGGGGCGGCGGCCGAGGGGCGGGGCGGGGCGGCGGCGCGAGGGGCGGGGCGGGGCGGCGGCGCGGGGGGCGGGCCGGGGCGGGGCCCGGGCGCGGGCGGCCGGGCTGGCCCTCCCCGCCGCGGTACCTGTGCCCTGACCCGGGCGGGCCCGGGCCGGGCTCGCGCGCCGGGTTCACCCGCGGTGTGGCCGGCGGGCCCTCGGAGGACAATGAGCGCCCGTTGGTACCTCCCCAGGGCCGCCCCCCAAGATGCGGGTTCTCTCAAAGGAGAAGCCGCGTTCGGCTCCCTCTGCACAAAGAAAGGTCGCTGGACGCTCGGTTCAGAGAGGGACCCCGGGGTGCCGCCACCCGAGGGCCCGAGGACAATAGGACTCCGCCCGCACCCTAGACACCCGCATAAACCTCGTGCGCCCACCGCTTCCCGTCCCAATGAGCGGACCTAGCCGCGCGAGGATCCGGCGCGGGGGGTGGCGGGTGACCCGCAGGAAAGCGGGGCCACCTGAGCGCGCCCCCCGCCCTGGCCGCGACTCCCCAGGCCTCGCGCGGTCCCGGCTCGGGTGAGGGGAGGAGGAGGGTCGGTTCTGTCAGTTTCCAGCTCGCTCCCTTCGGAGCTGCTGCCAAAACCCGGAGAGTGGATTTGGCGCAGTGGAGACGCGGGGGCTCCCGGCGGAGCGAGTGGGCTCGCGGAGAACTGTAGACGCCGCAGGTTTTTCTCCGCCGGGAGGGAGGCGATTCTTCTCCCTCGGGGTCTTTCGAAGGGATTTGCCTAAAGCCGGGGCAAGCGGGTGGCGGCTGCCCCAGACGCGCGACGAGGCGCAAGTGGCGCAGCTGCTGGCCCGGGAGCGTAAAATTCCGCCCTCGGAGGCACCTGCGCCCGCCGGTCACCCGGCCACCGCCGCGGCGGGCCCCGCCCCTCCGCCGGGAGAACGGGCGTGAACTTGGGTAATTAATGTTCTTAATCGGTCTCCGTCTCTTCCTCCTCCCCGAGTCGTCGGGCTGGGGAAGGAGTAGGCGACAGGAAAGGGCGGTGTTTTCCGCCTGTGAGGTCCGGGCCCGCACAGCCAGCCTGGGGAGGGGGCTGGGACCCCGGGCGGTCGGGCGCTCCGGGCCGGGCCGCGGTCCTGGGGCACTCAGGTTGGATGGAAATCCTGGCACAAAGCAGAGGACCTCCAGGGAACGTTGGCCTTCCAGAGCGTGCCAGCACCGGGTCACCAACGCGAGCCCGGGGTCAGTTGGAAAGCGCCCAGGGTGCCCGTTGAACCGACGTTGTAAACCGAGGCTGACGGTGAAGTGGAAGGAAACCGGCACAAAGTGGTCTGGAAAGCCAAGTCCTCGGGTGGAGTGTGAAAAGCCTTAAAGAAAATAACAGTTGGCAGGTCAGATGGCCATGAGGTTGGAAGTTACATCCCAAACTCCGCTGAAGTGATGTTAGAGGCTTGACAAGCAAAACAGCCCGTGAAGATAAGAGACCCGGGCATTATTTCCTTTCTTCAAATGACAGCTGGCCTAAAGTTTCCTTTGGCAGGTACCTGGAGTCTACTTCGGATTCCTGAGCGTTTTACTTGGGGTTCATATTTCAAAATATATGTTCCATTTGGCACAAATGTATATATTTTATATATTAATTTATTGAAAAATATTAAATGTTACTGGCCTACTTAGAAAAAGGTATTTTTATAAATAGTTATGCATAGCTTTCATTACATATGGTATTTTATAAACCCAAATATGTGTGTGTATGTGTATATATATATATTTATAAAATACCACATGAAAAATTCTTTTTACACACATAAAGACATTCCTTATACATGTGTCTTGTAAGTCAATTTTTTTTCCTTTGCTCCATTGTGAGCTGTTGTTCAAAGTACGTTATTTCCACGGGGCTAGGTAAATAATTTCTTTTACAGTTTGTGCAGATATAGAGTGGCAGGTTGTTTAAAATAGCAATTTGATTTTAAAATCCCATTTTTACTTTTTTATACCATTCCTTGCCTTCTAGTAGCTTTCTCTCCTCTGCCTTTTAGTAAGACTTCCCTCTGGACTCTGAACAGTTTATCGAGAACCTGCCCCTTCAAGGGCCTGGTGGTACTGACTATATTTATCCCTGTTTTTCTGATGTCTCAGGTTATTTGTACTGAACATCTTCATTGAGACAAAAGAAATGCCTTCATATAGTAAATTATCCTTCCAAATATGATGGCTTTTAGATTTGGATTTCAGTGTGTTGGAAAGGAGGAAAAAGCTTTGTTTCTGGAGGGTTTTAGGGGTTTTTGAGATTTTTGCTCTGAATTTTGGAAGGATTTAGCCTTGAAAAATTGGTGGTAACCTTAGAAGTCCAGTTGTGACTAATATCTGTGGAATACCTGTCAGGTTCAACAGTGAACTCCTTTTCTATTAGTTCTTACCTGGGAGAAAGCCAAGTAGTGTTAGCAGTGCCCTTGCTGTCCAGAAACCTGCTGTCTACCTGCAGGGCAGCGAGCACTGTGCCAGCATACACAAGCACACGCTGACCACACCCTAGTTTCTTGTTACAAAGTGCTGTCGCGAGACCAGCAGCAACAAGCCTCAGCCCAGAGCTGCTGAATCTCCATTTTCATAAAACATAGCCAGTTCATATGCACGTTTGATGCTTGAGAAGCTCTGGCCGAGAATGCTAGTGGTTCTCTATCTTTTTTTTTTTTTTTTTTTTTGAGTCGGAGTCTCACTCCGTCACCCAGGCTGTAGTGCAGTGGCACGCTCATGGCCACCCCAGCGTCGACCTGCTGGGCTCAGGTGATTCTTCCGACTCAGCCTTCCAAGTAGCCGGAACTATAGGTGTGCACTACCATCTGCCCGGCTCATTTTTTGATTGTAGTCACGAGGTCTCACCAAGGTGCCCAGGCTGTTCTCGAACCCATGGGCTCAGGCAGTCCCCTCACCTCAGCCTCCTAAAGTGCTGGGATTACAGGCTTGAGCCACCAAGCCCTGCAAGTACTCTGCCTTTTTAAGTCACAAACTCCTTTTAAGTCTTGTGGGACTTAGAGCACCCTTGTGAGGAAAGCACACAGAATTACACACTGACTCTTTCCCAAATGGTTTCAGGGCTCCTCTAAAGACCTATCTGTCAATGGCTAGGAAGTCCTAGGTTAAGACCCCCAGTCACAAAGCAACAGGAGAGATAGCATCAGTCAGGAAATGAGATCTCACAGGAGGCAGATTCAAGGAAGGGCACAAAGAGGAACTCGTATTAGGAATTCCATGTAGGTATGGCCATGTATCTAATTTTGGGATCCAGAAAGGTGCAGGGGGAGGTCTTCACCACCAGAATGCAGCCTCCTGGCTTCTGGGGTCCCATCAGTCCTTCCCCATCCCCCAAAGTTCAGTCCATCTTCAGAAGTGAGCCAGCCTTCCCCACCTTGACCTTTTTTACTTTTGAACTTCTGTAGCCTGAGGACGATCAGGAGTCGGGTCAGAAGACCACCACAGAAGACCCTGTGCCTGCGAAAAGAGCCAGGACCATCAGAGGGCCACAAGGAGGTTTGAGAATTTTTAAGAACATTCTGCAGCCTACCTGCCAAAGACACACCAGAAAGGGAGAAACCAGGGGCGCCGATGCGTCCAGTGACCTGCTGGGGCCAAGTATGTGGGGTAGTGAAGCCACACTTCCTGCATTTATTTGATTTAGGTATTTATTCATATTATGTTTAATTGACGAATCCTAATTGCATACATTTATGGGATACAACGTGACGTTTAGAGATAGGTATAGCCGTTGGAATGATGAAATCAAGCTTATTGGCATATCCATCACCTCCGAAAGAGAGATACTGCATGATGTCACTGAAGTGTTGACCTCGTAGAAGAAGGTGGATTGATGGTGACCAGAGCCTGGGGGGTGGCAGAGGGAGGGCATGGGGAGTTGTGGGTCAAAGGGCACAAAGTTTCAGATAGGAAGACGTTTTGACATCAATCGCCAGCAGGGTGACTAGTGGATGAGAACATCTTGTGTATTGCAAAATACCTGAGAGCCAATTTCCGATGTCTCCCTGCATTTAGACTGGAGAGCAAGAAGACCCAGCTTGACTCTGGTGAAGCCACAGGTCCTGACAACATGGTACAGTAGTTCGGCCAGGTGTGGACTCAGGGAGCTGCGGGTAGGAGCCGGGAAGGAGCCCACTCTGCTGCCGTGTGCCTGGCATGCCCGGCCCAGAGGCCTTGCCCACCGTAGGATGAAGGTACACACTGCCACAGAGGAATCTGCAGGGATTCAAGTCAAGAGGATATTCTGTACCTTTTGGCCTCCAAAAGCATGCATTCCAAAGTAAGGGGTGAACTGAAAGCCGCCTGGAAAAGAAAAGCCACCCCCACCTGGGCATTGCTCCTCCCTGGGCATCGCCAGTGCCTTCACTACTTCTGCGGGCATGTCTTCTTCTGCAGGCACATCTTCTCCTGCAGGCACATCTTCTTCGTCTCCTACTCTTCTCTGTCTTTGCTTCCTTGTCTGTGGGGGTGGGGAGACAGTTCTTAGTAAACAATTGTTCCTTCCAAATCTTGTACTACAATCAAAGCCCCAGAAAGTTTGTTGTTTTGCATTCTCCCTGCACAGAACTGGGGCTGTGCACACCTTAGTGTAGGCAGTATGTCGTGATGAGTTCATCAGAAGAACTCAATGGAAAAGTGACTTCAGAGGGAACCTGCCACAGCAACAGATTATTAAAAGTGGTCCCAGAGGTGGGGAGAAGTGGTATTTGCTGTCTTCCCTCCCAGACCCATTTACTTTTACATTTCCCCAGCCTGGAATGCCCTCTAGTAAACTCTTGCTCTTTTTTCTCTTATTTCTTTCTTTCTCTTATTTCTTCCAAGTTTCAAGGTTGAATTGAAGCTGGGTGGTTTGGGGAGGTGGGGGTCCAAGTGATTGGGTAGCAGCTCTGTGTATGGCTTTAGTGTCTCCCGGCCAAGTGCTGACCCTGAACTTGTGCATCACGTGGTCTAACAGGAGACTCATTCGTGGATCGATTACCAGCATTTTTTTGTATGTCTTCCAAACAAAGTACCTGTTTTCCGAGCTCCCCAAAGTTTCTCCATTAAATGGCAGAGCCCTGGCCACCATATTATAGCTCCATACGTCCACGACAGAGTCATGGTACTCGTGGCCCTGAGTATTTCTGGGCAGCATAAAGGAAAATCCTAGACAAGGGGGCCAGCTTCCAGCCTTTGGAAAATACGAATTTTGAATTGAAGTCGTCTAGAAGAATGTCTTGTAGCTTCAGGTTCTAATGGACAATTTTTCGGGGGTGGCAGTAATGGTGGTGGGCAGATGATATTTGGTGGAACATGTCTCAGGTCTCTTCCTGCTGTGGCTCTATGGTAGTGTTTGGTGGAAAAGCTATCTGCCACTGGCATATTCCACGACTAGGTAAAGGGTGTCCATGGCCTTGATGATGTGGAACAGCTTTATAATGCTCAGGGACTCAGGGCCTTCCTGACGTCTACCTCTCTGCATAGACTCCAGGGGCTACAGGAGATGCTGCTTCTTGGAGATGATTTTCTTTAGCTATCTAGGTCCGAGTGAGTATATGTTTTGCCAGTTGTTTGACCTCAGTGAAGCTCCTCTGGTGTGGTGCCAAGCCTCCATACATCCACGACAGAGCCATGGTACTCATGGCCCAGAATATTTCTGGGGCCGCATGAAGGAGAATCCTAGACAAGGGGCCTGACTTCCAGCCTTTGGAAAATACGAATTTTGAATTGAAGTCGTCTAGAAGAATGTCTTGTAGCTTCAGGTTCTAATGGACAATTTTTCGGGGGTGGCAGTAATGGTGGTGGGCAGATGATA
>CAUYQG010067130.1:0-13804 GCA_963574415.1 Tarsius wallacei | reverse complement strand
AAATCTCAAAAATTGTTTACAAGTTGAATATATATAAATACTTGTTTGGGGTATTATATGCTTTAAAGGTTTTTTTTTTTTTTTTTTTTTTCTGTTGGCAGCCCTGAGAAAACTTGCTTCCAGTCTCAGTCATGCAGGCTTCTCCATGTGGCTATTATGGCACATCAACTAAGAGTGACTTACTCATCAGAGAGTAAGTCATCAATGAGAGAGTTAGAGAGAGCCCACAAGTCATAAGCCATACTCTTTGGATATCTTGATCCTACAATTGACATCTTATCACTTCTGCTATATTCTACTCACTAGAAGCAAGTAAAATAAATCAATTTTACACTTAGAAGAAGGAGATTATACAAGGGTAGCAGTAGGTAGGGATCAGTGGAGACTATCATGGAGGTTGCTTACTTTACTCATGTATCAGGATATTTTTATATGGTAAAAAGGATAACTTAAAAGGAAGAGGTAGGATGCTGAGAACATTTTTAGTTCATAGGAAACTACATTGTGTAAGACTTTCATCATAGTTAAGAACTAGATTAACCACTTGTGAGGCTGATTTTGTTTTTGTGTCTAGTATGATCATGAGTAGCCTACAGTTACCTTAAAATTACAGTAAAATTAAAATTATTTAAATCCTAAGAATACAAAGTTTCTTCTTTGCATAATTACATTTTTTCAGGATTTTTAGGTCCAAAAATAACTAATTATAGTTAAAATATTGATTGGAACAAGCAATTTTTATACAAAGGAGAGGAAAATCTTTTTTGATTTGATAATTACTAAGGCATTAATACTATGTTAATTACCTCTAATGCAACAGGAACATAGTGGATGCAAAACAAATATGTTTTCAATTGAGCAAAACTCAACTGTTCCAAAAGTTTTCTTCTTCAATTCAGTTTTCTGAATTATCTTCCTGTTTCAAATAGCTAGTTTCATCTGTACCATCAAAATCTTGACTGCAAAGGTAAAAAAATAGCTGTGAGGTTTTTGTCTACCTTTGGTTCCACCGCTTGTTACCTATTTGACCTTGAGCAAGTACTCAAACCTTTAAAAGTTGCTTTTCCCAATTGCTCAGGTACCAGCTTTACTTACCTCTTATAAAGATTATTAAACAGTTGAAAATATATGAGAACATTGTTATGTTGTATGTGATTTACTTTCTGAATTTATATTAACAGTAATATTAAAAATATTTAATGAGCCATTCCTTTAAGTTGTATCCTGATAAGCAGATGCATATGTTATCTCATGGAGTACTCAAAAGAGATCTATAAAATTTATTCTAATAAGTTTAAAGAGGAAGGAGTTAACAATTAGATAACTTGTTCAAGGTCACCAGCCAGGTGTAGTATATATAAGCCTCATATTTTTTTTTTGGTACTGTTTTGTTTATCATTATTTATGAAGAATGTACTCCAGACCTGGTAAAAAAAAGAGCTAGGTACTGCTAATTGCCAACAAAAGTACCAATGTGCCCTTCTTTCTTGCTATCAAAATAATATTTCTTCAGTAGAAGGCAGGGATCCTTTTACTCGAGAAAGGAATCTTCTGCCACTACCTAGGGGGTAAGCCATAATTTGTCTCCATGATGGTGTTTTTATTTCTTCATGCTACAAATTAACCAAGAGTTTGAGTGTGTTCTAGTACTGACTAAAGAGTTGGAGGAGAAAGTCTGCTGCACACTCCTAGGATACAGAAGATAAACAAGAGAATTTGTGATATTCTGCCTCAAACCTGGAACTGTCAAACTTCTCAAGGTTTTTATCAATATAAACATTTGTGCTTATCTTTTAAACTTCTATAGTTCAGATATCTGTCACTTACTAAACATAGTGTAACTGAAAAGTACCTTGCATAAGTTGAAGATGGATGTTAATTCTATAATTAAAATACCCTTATAATTTGATGATGCTTTAAAGCATTTATTTTTGGAGTTACATAGTTAGGCTGGTTGTTATAGTTTGCAATGATAAAAATACCTCCATCCTCTTTGTACAATAAAATAATAAAAGCAAAAAGCCACTGCTGAATAAACATGTACTCATTCAGTAAATAGTTATTGAGTGCCTACTATGTGTTGATTAACCAGGAAATTAGGCAGTAAAAAAAATGTGAAACTCCATTCCATCATGGCATTGACATACAAGGATTTGATTGGGAGGAGACTGACAAAAAACAATAAATAAATAACATTTACACTATATGAAATATTGCAATAGATACTATGGAGAAAATAGAGTAGGGAAGTGGGATAAAGAGTTGCTAGATTGAAGTTGAGTTACAATTTTAAAATAGTGGATGGGAGGCAATCTGGGAAAATGGCATCTAAGCAAAGATTTGACAGAAGCAAGGGGTCATTTGAGGGAAGCATATACCTGTCACAGGGAACAGAAAATGTAAATGCTTTGAGTTAAGCACAGGCCTTGTTTTTAGAAGGTATAGCAAAGTGTAGTCACAGTTAAGTAAAATAAGCTGAGTTCAGAGATGTGACAGGATGAGTATATTGTATATGACCTTTGGGATTTTGTTTTGATTTTTTTTAAGACTTTTTTTGTTCTTACAAGAAAATATAGGGATCCTTTTATTCAGGAAGAGAATGCTCCTGCCACTACCCAGAGGGTAAGTCATATTTTGTCTCCATGATGCTATTTTTATTCCTTCATGCCACAAATTAACCAAGAGTTAGTGTGTGACCTAGTACTGACTAAAGAGTTGTAGGAGAAAGCCTGCTGCATATTTTTTAGCTTTGATTTTTACAAAAAATTGGAGTCATTTGGAGGATTTGAACAGAATATTAATGCCATCTCAGTTATGATTTAAAGAAAATACTGTGTCAGTGTAGTTGAGATAGATTGTACAAGCATACAAGGACAGAGAGTAAGGCAAGCAGTTGGGAAGCTATTGCAATGATCTAAGTGACAGATGGAGCATTTTGGACCAAAGTGGTAGCTGTGGGAATAATTTGAATTGGTCAGATTCTGGTTGTATTTAGAGCATACTCAGCAGGTCTTGCTGACAGCTTAAATGAGATGTAAAACAAAGTGAAGGAGTCCATGATAACGTCAATATTCTTGGCTTATGAAGCTGGAGGTATGAAACTATTGCAGGTGAAACAGATTTGGGAAGATGCTGAATAATTGAATGATGAACATGCTTAGTTGAAATATTTCCTATCCAAATGGAGCATCTAGGAAAACAGTTTGTTACGTTAGAGCAGGAGGTTATAGGAGAGGTCAGTGTCAGAGATACACATTTTAGAATAATTAAGAAACTGGTAATAAAGTTATGAATCTGAACGAGATCACCTAGGAGGGAGTCTGGATAGAGAAGATAAGTGGTACAAGGACTGAATATCAAGGCTCTTCAATATAAAAAGGTCTAGGAAATAGAATGATATATAAAAGTAGATCGAAAAAGAGAATGGAACCTAGAAGACTGGTGTGCTGATGACCAGCAGGGAAAAGAGAAAATAAGATTAAGAATATTAAATGCTACCAATAGATCAAGTAAAATGAGGGTTGAAATTCTACTGTTGGGTTTATTAATATGAAGATTTCAGCTGATATCCCCAAGAGGTGATTCAGAGAAAGATAATGGTAAGTATGACTGAAGTCATTTTAAAGAAGGAGGAGAAGAAAAATTAGAGAAAATTAGTAAATAAACCGCTTGCAAATTTTCCTATAAGAAATTATAGAGAAATAGAGCAGCAGATCAAAAGTAGAGTGAGTAGAAAAAAATGTTTAAGATGGGATATATAATAGTATATTTCCTTAAGGATGGGAATGAACAAGAAGAGAAGAGAAAACAAAATGTATCCTTGCTCCAAATATACAATTCTATAAATTAATATATTTGCATTTGTTTACTGTTCCTTCCAAAATTCAGATATAAACAATTTTTTAAAGATATCTGTGTTGAAGACAGCATTAATATCTTCAAATAAATATTTGTCTTTTTATTATTTTACAGTTCTACATGAAGAGATTGAATTATATAATTTGGATTTTCCCTTTTTTCACCTTAGTTTTTCTAGGCTACATGTTTATCCTTTTTAAATAATGTGAATCTGAGATTATTTTGATGATGTCTTTAAATCAACAATTTCAGAATCTCAGGATAATAAAAGGATATGACATTCATTGATGGACAAAGTAAAAAGGCCCTCACAAATACACACACACACACACACACACACACACCAGGAATGCCAAATACATGTATACACATTTTAAGACATATTATCTATGTATTACTTTTAGTTTGCTCTAATAAGTGGTGTCTGGACACTGAGGGTAACCACTTGAGCACCTCTTGTAATTGTAGAAGTCAAAGGTGTCTTGTATTTTTTTTTTGTTATTGGTATATATTGCGTATTACAATTTTAATAGAGATTTTTTCCTTTCTTAACATGTGTTTACATTTTTTGGCATCCCCTGTAAATACACACACATATATGTGTAAGGGGTTGTGTATATATTCACACATGTATATGTAGATATATATGTGTATGTAGATATATAAATATATGTATATGTAGGTATATTAAATGTATATATCTACATATATATAAATATATATATTTATGTATATATCCTATTTCAAACTAAACACATTTGGTTTCAACAATGTTGATATTACTTAATCTATCATTTTTAAAATATTTGCTTACTCTCCACTAAAGTATGAGCAGTTTAGAAACAAGAATGACAAGGCTCAGAACACAAAACTGACTTGCTCATGAATATAAACACATATCTCTATAAAATTCAACAAGAAGAAAAATAAAGCATACTTCATGTTAAGAAATACTTGGCATTTAAAAACATATCTTCATAATTTAAAGTGCAATTCAAAAAGTAATTTATAAAGTAAGGGGGAGCAGGACTTTTGAACAGCTGAGTAAGGATCTCCGGAACTCCACTCATTCGTAAAAGCAATGAACCCACAGACAAAAACTGTCAAAGTCAACTTTTGAAGAACTATGAAAACTAACCAAAGATTTCCAATAATCTGATGATCATGAATTCAAGAAAAGCTGCTGAAACTCGATATGAGCAACATGCTCTATAGTATTTTTAGCTATTCCTATTCATAGCTTTTTGGTAGCCTTGAAAATGAGTAACTGTAAAAACCATCAACATAGCAGCCAACAAAGAGGAAACAACAGGGTTGGAATTCCTCAAATAGTCCCATCCCCTGGAGTTCATTACTACTTAGTCTGTCTGATAGCTTCCTGTAAAAAATCCTAATTGTAGCACAAAATATTATTTGACTTGATGTGGGACTCACCCAGTGGGAAAAACTTTGCTCTATAGAATATTTTTCAAAAAATACTAGTGACATTTTGTAAATATTGTGGCCATACCAAAAAAAGATACAAGATACAAGATATATCCTTGAAATTTAAAAGAAATATCTGAGAATGAGTTATGAACAGGGGTATTAAAAATAACAGCATGTTTTTTAGAATATAGAAGACCACAAACAACCATAGTACTATGTGCATGCTTGAGAATGACCTTAGAGGTCCAAAATCTTCATCTTGGCTGATATTGTTGTCCCATACAGGTAGAATATAAAGGCTAAAAAATGGTTGTAAATGGCTGGAACGTGAAAGAGGTTCCCCAACACATGCACTGAGTAACGATAAAAGAAACAAGATGCCTTGGTTCAAGGCATTTAAAGAATTTTTTCCCCAATTACCTCAAACTAATCGAGATGAGACCTCAATGATTGTACACAATAAATACAGATTTTACAAAATATGCAGAAACATAAACAAGCAAACATCTGCAACAACAAAAACAACAGCAACACACATCAAAAATGCTAAACCCAAGGAGAGGATATGATTTCCAGAGTAACAATATTATATTATTTAAAACGTGTATTAAAATAATTAGACATGAAAGAAATAGGAAAGAATAGCTTATAATCAAGAAAAAACTAATCAATAGAAACTGTCATTGGGGAAGCCTAGATGTTGGACTTAATACACAAAGCCTTTAAATCAGCCATTATAACTATGTTCAAATAAATAAAGGCAACCATATCTGAATACTTTTTAAAGTATAAGAGCTATATACTACCAAATACATAATATCAATACAGATATATAAATTATTAAACAAAAATCCAAGTTGAAAATTGGGAGCTAAAAAGTATAGTAACTGAAATGAAAAGTTTATTAAAGTGAATTAACAGCAGATTTGAGTTAGCATAAGAAAACAGAAGAGAAGTGAATATTTTCCAGTCAGAATCACAAAAAGGAAAAAGAATGAAGAGAAATGAATAGAGCTTCAAAGATCTGTGAAATATCATCAGACAATATGTGAGTATTAGGAGTTCCAGAAAAAAAAAAATATTTGAAGACATAGTGTTCAAAACACTTCAAGCATCATTAGATCTGCTGGATTATATGACCCAAGTGACAGAGCAGCTTGAATGGCCATCTAGATCTTTTTCAGAGTCTTCTCTTGTTTTGAGCCCCAATCAAAACTAGCAGCTTTTACATCACTCAGTAATTGTGCCACCGTAACACACCCAAATAAGGAATATGTTCCCTCTAAAATCCATAATGGTCCACTAAGCATTGTGCCTTTGTTTAGATTGTAGGAGGGACCAGATGCAGTAACTTAACCTTTACAACAACAGGGATATCTCCACACTTCCCACACCCTTGGACCCCCAGAAATTTTACTGAGATACAAGACTGCTGAAATTTTTGTCAGATTTATTTTTCACCTTTTGACAAGCAAATGTCTTACCACAAAGTTTTGGAAACTTTCTACTTCTTGCTCACTAGTTTCAATCAGCATAATATCATCAACATTATGAACAAGTGAAAGCTTGTAGGAGGAAAAGATGACCAAGATCTCTGCTAAGTAAATTATGACATAAGGGTAAAGATTTGATATACTCCTGAGAGTTAGGTCAGTGAAGGTGTATTGTTGTCCATGCCAACTGAAAACAAACTGCTTCTGGTGATTTTCACTAACAGGTAACAAGGAGAGAGAGTTTGCCAAATCAATCACTGCATACGCAATACCAGCAAATGTGTTAATTTGCTCAGAAAATGAAACCATGTCTGGAACAGGAGCTAAAATTAGAGTTATCACTGGGTTAAGTTTATGATAATTCACTGTCATTCTCCAATTATATTTGTTTTCTGCTCAGGCCAAATAGATGAGTTAAATGAGAATGAGATGAAACTCACCAGCCCTGGATCTATTAAGTTCTTGATGATAGAACTAATCTCTGAAATCCTACCAGAAAGATAGTATTGCTTTTGGTTTACTACTTCCTACATATTAACAATTCTAGTGATTTCAATTTTTTCTTTACTACTATAATAACCTTTATTCCACAATTCAAGGAACCAGTGTGGGGATTCTGTCAGTGTTGCATATGTCTTTTCCAATTATGCATTCTAGAATTGAGGAAATAACTACAAGGTAGGTTTGAGTAGTCACAGAACACAATGTAAAATGAACTTGAGTTAAAATTATACTTATCACATGGACTTCATTAGTCCCACTTCTGATTGGTAAACACAGTGATGTGCTGAATCTCTGTATTCAGAGGTAGATGGCTGATGGTATTGGCAAAAAGACTCAGCAGAATTTAAAGGCTCAATATCTCCTGTTACATCAGAATATTTGTATATGTGTCCATTTCAGTGTTTAACATCCCATTCCTTCCCAATGTTCTCAATTTAACATTATGCTGTGAGGTGGGAATTCAACTGGCCTTGCAACTGAATTGCCACTCACAGGATGAGGCTCTGAGTCATATATTCAGAAACATCAGCTCTGTAGCTAAAGAAAGTGTGTCTCTTTCAGGGAAGACACAGAAATTTTCAGGTAATTTCAAATCATTGCAAGTGGAGCTTGAGCTAGAAATGTGAAGACTTGGGTTCATCTTTTTTGTACTCTTACTTTCTCTGGAGTCATTAGAAGAAAACAACAAATCTCATTAAATTCATTAAATTTGACAAATGTATTCTAAGGTATTAAATACAACTTCACCAGGACTTTGCATTTTATAAGTATTTGACTAGGTATATCCAGTGGTGATATATTGCAAATCTCTATTGTCATATTTCATCATGGAATGTCAGTGTTTCCTTTATCATTAGAACTAGTTATTTGTGCCTTTAAATCTAATCAGATTAGAGAGCCAATTTCAGGAACCTCAGAACCAATTCATCTTTATAATTATATCCCTGTAGAATCACTCTCAGTAACAATTTATGTATCACATTCCAATCCAAAGGAAAGATTGGCAGAATGAATACAACACATGCACACACACACAAACATACACACACAAACACTCACACACACTCCATGATGTGACTATGTGCTGTATGTGCTGGTACAAGAGATAGATTTTATATACAAAGACACATAAGTCAAAAGCTGAAGAGACATTATGCAAAAGTTACCAATATAATAAAATGAAATAAAAAGCTAGAGTTGCTCTATAAATATCAAACAAAATACACTTTAAGACAAATTTGTTACTAAAGAAAAATTAATGATATTTAATAAGATTTAATGGGTAAACCTATCACAAAAACATAATTAAAAACATATGCTCTTAACAACTATGTCTCAGAATATAAGAAAAAATTGGTGGAATTGAAGGAAAAAATAGGGAATTGATGATAATTGGAATGTAGCACTTTTAATATGAAAAGAACAAGGCAGCAGATCAACAAGGAAACAGAAGAATTGAACAACATTGTAAACCACAAGCCTCAAATAATTAAAAATGATTAGAATTATACTATGTTCTCTGAACTAAATAAAATCAATTTAGATATCAATAAAGAAACAAAATTTTGGAAATTATTAAATATATAGAAATTCAACAAAACACTTGAAAATAACCAATGGGTAAGAGGAACAATCAAAAGGCAAGTTGTAAAATTCTTTTAGATGACTAAAAATAAAAGCACAACATAACAAAACACATGAAGAAAGTGAAAGTAGAAAAGTTAGGTTTCCAAAGTGGAATTGGCAGTTCTAAATGCCTATATTAATAATAAAACAATCCCAAATCAATATTCTAAATTTCTACCTTAACAACTAGAAAGAGGGAAATAGAAGATGGTGAGGGAATCAGTGGGAGTGTGAGAGATTCTGCATGGGTGAATGTCCCTGAGGCCAAATCTGCATTCATGGGAGTGTGCAAATAGGTGAGCAAATGTCCAACTGAGGGGAGACACAGTATCAAGCACCCAGGGCTCCCCTGCAGAAGTGACTGCAATTTACCATTTCTTTGAAATCTGGGCTCCCAAAGTATAGGCACATCTGTCATTCACAGAACATCTCTCAAGAAAAGGCAGCAGTGATCAGCTGCCCCTTGGCACCTGGTACCTAGCCTATACCACCACCTGTGGCAATAGGCCAGCCTCAGGCATTTGGGACTGTGTAGAAAGTGGGGAAGTCTGGAGTTCAGCCCTGCCAGGGAAGTAGACACAGATCACCATCATTTTCTCTGTCCTGGGACAGAGGAGAGAACTGCTTTAGCCTGTCCAACACTGAGCAGTCTGTATCCTGAGATGGAGGGGCAATATCCCCATCCCTATGAGACTGACCATTGTTGACCCAGATACTGCAAGAGCACAATACTGGGCAAGACAGTCACCCTACCCCCATGCTGGACCAAATACAAACACGTGTAATCTGAATGGGAGACCTAGCAGCAGCAGCAGCGCACAAGTTGGGGTGATCCTGATATGATTCACACCCCTTCCCTCAGTGGTATGTGGGGTGTCTGACCCGCATTGAGAGATGCCTGATCAACCTGTGCTGAGTGCATAGGGGAAGTCTAGAGACTGGCAGCCACAGCTTCCTACCATGGCAGTCAAAGGTGGCCAGCATTTTGTACACACCAGTTTAAAAAAAAATAGGGGGAAAAAACCTGAAGTTCCAGAAATGGTCACAAGAGAGAGCTCATTTTATTTATTTATTTATTTATTTTTTCCCTACTCTTTCCATACATATCTTTCTGTATGTTTCTTCTGACTTGATTTACCCCCTTTTCTCCCTCTTTTTTTAAAAATTGCATATGGTTATTTTTGAGGGTGAGTGTATCTTCATTATTTTGTTTGTTTGTTTGGTTTTTGCATATTTGCTTGTTGAATTAGCCATTGGTTTGCTTGACTGGTTGTTTTTCTTCTCCTTCTTTCTCTTTGTTTCCCTTTCTTCTCTCTCCATTTTTCTCTGTTCTTTTCCTTCTCTTATGTCATTTTAGTTTCAAGGGGTATACATACATTCCCACTGCATGGACATTTTGTACGGTGGTAGGAACTTAACTCCAGAGGGCCTAGACCCAAGTCAGCAGACACTGCGAACTTCAGGTCACTTCTAAACTACAGATCCCCCCATTACACCTTAATCAAATATCAAAACTGAAAAAAGACAGCTCAGCTTCCCAAACCTAGCCTGACTTCAAAAGTAAACAAATTCAGAGGCTCCACTTAAGTAAGAATGGGGGGTTGAGTGAACAGAAGTGAATGCTATTCTCCCTCTCACTGAGCAATGGAATTAAAGAAAGAAAAAAGGAGATAAAATCCATCACAAATTAAGAAGAACAAATGGAAGAACACAGGTACACCCCAGACAACTGGAAAGACAATGCCCGAGAATACAGACTTTGGAAATCAAACAATGAAGAGCCCCCAGAACAACTGGTCTCAAACCACAGATCCAGATATAAAGGTATTAATGGAGAGAATGAATGGAAATGAAGAAAGACAAGAAGAAAGAGTTGAAAACTGAGATGCTGGCAGTAAAGAATACAATAAACAAAATAAATAACAAACTGACAAGTTGGAAAGCACAATTAACCAAGCAGGAGGAAGAATCTCAGAGCCTAAAGACTAAAATATGGAATTAATCCAATCTGTTAAAAATATAGAAAGAAAGCTTAAAACAATGAAACGAAACCTTCAAAATATGGACAATTATATTAAGAGAAAAACTTATACCTGATTGGCGTCCCAGAAACAGAAAAGGAGAATGAGAGCACCCTGGAACAAACATTCCATGAGGTCATCAAAGAAAACTTCCTGCATCTGATCAGAGACATGACCATCCAAACACAAGAGATTCAGAGAATCCCTGCAGGTCATCAAATGAGAAGAACAACTCCTAGATACATGGTAATTCACGTACACAAACAGGTATAAAAGAAAAAAATCCTAAAGGTAGTGAGAGAAAAAGGTCAGACTACTTACCAGGGAAGACCAATTAGAATAGCAACAGACTTATCTACAGAAACACTACAGGATAGAAGAGACTGAAGTACCCAGCTAAGTTACGCTTCATCAGTGAGGGAAAATTAAAATCCTTCCCAGACATTCAGTTCCTAAGAGTTTATGCTGCCTCCAGAACAGCTCTAAAGAAATGCTTAAGAAGGTATTAAGCACAGAAGAAAGAAAAAAAGAACAACCACTCTTCCCAATAATGCAGGAAAACAGAGAATCAATGCAGCATGCACCATGATTACAAAATTAAAAATACATATACATATATCAACCCCAAAATAATAGCAAAACCAATAAGAAAATAAACAAACAACAAAAATTTCATAAAATCCTCATAAAAGAGACAAACTCTGACATCTCAATAATCAGCCTGAATGTGAAAGGACTGAAAGCACCAGTGAAAATACATAGAATGGAAAACTGGATTAAAAAAAAACAACACACCCCCAAAATATGTTGCCTATAGGAAATACATCTCACTAAGAAGGACACTCACAGACTCAAAGATAGATGACAGAAAACCAATTTCAGGTGAATGGCACACAAAAGAAGGCAGGAGTAACTATCTTAATACCAGACCAACAACCTTTAACAAATCAAATAATAAAAAACATAAAGAACACTACATCATGATAAAAGGTTCAATTCATCAAAAAAAAAAAAAATTTCCATCCTAAACATATATGTACCCAACAAAGGATCACCAGCTTTTATAAAGCAGCTACTAAGTAAACTAAAAAAAGATATTGCCTCTAATGCTATTATAAATACCCCACTAACAACCCAAGATAGATCATCAAAGAAAAAATCAGTAAGGACATCTGGAACCTCAACTTGACACTTGACCAAATGGATTTAATAGATACCTAAAGAACACTCCACCCAACTACTACGGAATAAACATTCTACTCATCACCATATGGAACATACTCCAAGATTAACCACACCCTCAGCCATAAATCAAGAATAAACAAATTTCATAAGATTGAAATACTGCCATGCACCTTCACAGACCATAGTAGAATAAAAATAAATGTCAACACCAACAAAATTTTCCCAATACACACAAAGACATGAACATTAACCAGCATGATACTGAACAAGTCCTGGGCCAACATAGAAATCAAAACAGAAATTAAAAGATTCCTGCAAACAAATAAAAATAAAGACGCATCTTACCAAAATCTCTGGGATGCCATGAAAACAGTACTCAGAGGGGAATTTATATCTCTACAAACTCACATCAAGATAATGGAAAGATCACAAGTTTACAGTCTAACAGACCACCTAATGAAGCTGGAAAGATAAGACCACCAAAACACTAACTTCATCATAAGAACCCAGATCACCAAAGTAAAAGCTCAAATACGGGACAGAGAAGACAAATATATCATAGGAAAAAATCAACAAAACAAAAAGTTGGTTCTTCAAAAGGATGAACAAGATTGATGGACCCCTAGTCAGATTGACCAAGAAAAAGTGAGAAAAATTCCAAATAAACACAACCAAAAATACAAAAGATCAAGGCAAAATCAACCCTGAGAAGATTATAATAGATTACTATGCATAATTTTCCTGATGAACATAGATGCAAAAAATCTCAACAAGATTTTAGCAAATCAGATCCAACAACACACCTCAAAAGTCACCCACTATGACCAAATAGACTTCATCCCTGGGATGCAGGGCTGGTTTGACATCCACAACACCATAAATGTAGTTAAATACATCAACAGACGTAAAAAGAGGGACCACATGATTATATCACTAGAACAAAAAAATTGCAATACAATTCAGCATTTCTTCTTGATAAAAACCTTTGAACATGTAGACATAGAGGGAACATACCTCAAAATAGTAAGCACCATCTACAATAAACCCACAGCCAAGATATTGTTAAATGGACAGAAATGGAAGCAATTCCCCTGAAAACTGGAACAAGGCAAAGATTATTACTCTCATCCCTCCTGTGCATCACAGAGTTGGAAGTCCTAGCTAAAGCAATCAGACAAGAGAAGGAAATCAGGGGTGCCGAGTCCAGCTCCGGGGGAGAGTCAGGGCCTGAAGCGGGTGGCATTGGGAAGCGGCGAAGAAGAAAAGACGAAAACAATAGGAATCCTCTTCCTGGGGAGAGCTCAAGACTCTGCCAATTTTTATTTATTTTTCACAAGCTTATATAGTTTTCTGCACCCACAAATGTATCCTATGTTGCCGACCAAACGCCCACGTACATCCTTTTTTCATTCACAATAAAGTTGACCTTTAACAATTACTATCTGGTTTCCTTCCTGCCGACTCCGTGCCATTCATGTTTTTAAATCAATAGACAGCAGCTACTGCTTTTCCTTTCTGCCATTGATGTTTTTTAATCAATGGACAGGAGCTACTGCTTTTCCCTCCTGCCATTCATGTTTTTCAATCAATGGGCAGGAAGGAAACCAGATAGTAATTGTTAAAGGTCAACTTTATTGTGAATGAAAAAAGGATGTACGTGGGCGTTTGGTCGGCAACATAGGATACATT
>CAUYQG010067129.1:0-18312 GCA_963574415.1 Tarsius wallacei | reverse complement strand
CTGTAATCCCGCGCCTTTGGGAGGCTGAGGTGAGTGGATTGCCTGAGCCCGCGGGTTCGAGACCTGCCTGGGCAAGCGAGACCTCATCTCTACAATAAATCAAAAAATCAGCCGGGCGTGGTAGCGCGTGCCTGTAATTCCAGCTACTCGGAAGGCTGAGGCGGAAGGATCGCCAGAGCCCAGCAGGTCGAGGCTGCGGTGGCCAGGAGCGGCAACTGCACTCCAGCCTGGGTGACAGAGTGAGACTCCAACTCAAAAAGAAAAAAAAAAAAAGATCAAGAGTAAAAGTTATAGCATAACAACAACAAAAACGAACTAGACTACTTAACGTCAGTCACATTCGTGATTTTAGCTTCCGAACTACCCTGTTCTACCAACTACATCGTGCTGCCCCATGTAGGTGCCAAACATACTCATTCTATTGTGACAGGCTGAGCAAATACTTTGAATATAGAAATTTAAGTCTGCTGAAAGCCTTCCAGGTTTCCATTTGTTCAGTTGCATCTAAACTTTGTAAACTGAGTTTAGGTTAAAATTCTTTAAGTCTGGATAAAATTCCTATCATTTCTAATCACTAGCTTTTTTTATTATACTTACAGGAAATCTGTTTCTATGCAAAGACACAGACTCTCTGATGGCCGTCCTTGTAGAAAACTCTATTTTGGGGGCAATGCCCTAAAAATCAAACAGCATAAAAAAAGAAGCAAATAAGATTACTAGAAACAGTCCTTTTGCCCATCTCATCCTAACCTGAAATCATGCAAGAACCCAACTATTCTTTTTTTTTTTACAAAGCATTTACATTTTATTTTATTTTTTTATTTTTTATTTTTTTAAGAATCAATATTTTTTATTATGATATTGTGGGGTACAGATAAGGGTTAGGTATACAAATATGCTTCCTTCAGGCACCCTTGTTGATAAGAGGTGTCTCCCCTAAGAACCCAACTATTCTTCTGTGTGGTTGGCATAATCCACACACATTATCTATAATATACACACAGTAAGACTAGCTAACCATTTGTGTAATATGTATTATGTACCAGACCCAGGCCTAAGTACTTTTTATACATTAACTCATCTAATTCTAACACAACCCCATAAGGTCTTACTAGTATTTTCTCTTTGTAGATGAGTAAACTAAGGCACAGTTTAAGTAACTTGTCCATTCAGTAATGACAGCGCTGGTAATTGAATCCAGGCATTCTAGCTCCCATGTCCATGCTGTTAGCCAATCTATTTAAAACATTGGACCACTGAATTGAATGAGATTACCTACGTGGAAGGATGACTAAAAGTTCTCCTTTTCTACCTACCTGCTTTGAAAAACTTGCTTTATAGCTTATATCAAAAATTTATGATCATGGGATCTAATTTCAAATTAATTTTGTTTCACTGATCAATACTTCTATTTTTTGCTCTGTACCATACTGTCATATATATATATTTAATTCTTATAATCCTATGAGGTAGGTACATTGATTATCATCATCCTAGTTTATAGATGATAAAACTGAGAAGTGAAAACTGGAAACAATCCAAATATTCTTCAGGGGTGACTAGGTAAACTGTGGTATATTTACATAATGGACTCTACTCAGCAATAACAAGGAAGAAACTACTGACACACACGACTACACGAATGGATCTCAAAGGCAATATTCTAAGTGAGCGAAGCCAGACGCAAAGGGTCATATACTATATGATTCCCTTTACGTGACTTTCTCAAAAAACAAAACTATGGCGAGAGAGAACAGACTTGTAGTTAGAATCTGGGGGAGGATGTGCCTATAAAGGGATAACATGGGGTAGATATTTTGGGGTGATGGAACTGTCCTATATCTTGATTGTGGTGGTGGTTTCACGAGTCTGTACATATGTTAAAATTCATAGAACTGTACACCAAAGAAAGCATCCATTTTACTGTATGATGATTTTTAAAATACAGTTATTTTTCTTAAAAGACTGAGCCTTAGAGAGATATAAAGCAATTTTCCCAAGGTCACATGGTTTATCAATGTCACAACAAGGATAGGACCTAGAGCTGACTGAGTTAAACTGTCTCCATTTGATTTCATTGACTCAGCTGGGCTACTCTGAGCATGACCCCTTTGCTCTATTCTCCCCTGGAGAACACCACTTATACTATTACAGTCCCATTTTACAGATGAGGAAATGAAGGCATCCCGAGATTAAGTAATTTGTCACATAGCTATCAGTGACAAAACTAGGATTGAACCCAGACAATCTAACTCCACACTTAAACACTGTACATGCAACTGCCTAATAGGTTTTCAAATTTTAAAGTTATTTTTGTCCTGGGTATGCCTTCCCCTTCTTCCTTCCCATCCAAATCTTACCTATCTCTCAAAGCTTGACCTCATCCTAACTCCTCCAGATAAGCCTATAGTGATCTCTGCCTCTAATGTTTCATTTTCATTTATACAACCTATACTCAATGTTCTTCCAAGAAGAATTTGTACCAGCTGAAGCCCTAGAGAGAAAAGAAGAAAGTACTACATGCTTACTACACGTGCCAAGTGCTGTCAGGGGCTTTTACAGGTGTGATCTCACTTAATCCTCACATGACCTGTGTAGTAGACCATCGTATTCACATTTTTACATGAGAGAACAGGCTTAGAGAAGTTTAATAATTTGTTCAATGTCACATGTCAGTAGAGTCAGGATTTGAAACTCTGCCAATGAACACTACTAGGGAAGGGAAGACAGAGGGGGCACGTAGCAACACACTGGGCACCTGGTCCACTATTAGGGGACAGAGTGCCAACTAGAAGCCCAAACTTCACCTGCATGCAACCTACTTATGTAGTAAATCCTCACTTGTACCCCACAGCTCATAAAATAACATAAAAAGAAACTCTGCCAAAATGCAAAGCCCACCTTCTTTCCATTTCCCCATGCTGCCTCTCCAGGGGCCTCGTGGATCAACTAGCCAGCTTGTTTCCTGTGCATTCATTCCTTTCTGTGCACGTTCCTTCCTTGTCTACATAAGTCCTTACAGGCACAACCTACATCCTCAGATGTTTGTTTGTTTGTTTTTGCCTCTAGAATGCATAGAATGCCCACAAGAATGCAAGGTCTAGACTGCCAAGTCAAGAAAATATTTTCTGAGCTTATAAACACAGAGTCAGACAATCCAGGGGGACATCTAATAAATACAATAACATGACCAGCACAACCTCATGTCCTGTTAATAAGATGGCCTACGTGAAGAGGAAGGTGGAGAGAGTTTTGGGGTCCACTGCTACTGGTGGAATCACAAGACCCCTCACGTGTGTGCCAAGCCCCAAGTCCCCTGCGACCCAGTGGCCTGAACCTGAACAAGTCATCTCTTAAGCCACAGACTTGTCCAGTCATCTCACTGCCTCATAGGGAGGCAGTATTAAGCCTTGAATAACAGCATAATAAACAATAATGGCTTACACTTACTGTGCACTTAACTATGAACCAGGTATTATGTTAAACACTATACATATATTTCCTCATTTAACACTCACAGTAATTCTATAAGGGATGTACTCATTTTACAGATGAGGAAACTAAGGCACACAGAGATTAAGTAACTTTCCAAAATCACACAGCCATTGGTGACAAAACTGGGATTGAACCTAGACAATCTAGTTCCATCCTTAACCACTGTACTTGCAATTGCCTAATAGGTTTTCAAATTCCTGACCCACTTTGACTAGAGAAGTGGAGGAAGACCTCTGCCAGTAAGCAATCATGCTCTGGAACACCTTCTTGTTTGCCTTATGACCTCCACTCCTTGCAATGACTTACAGACAATAAAGATACATGCATTTCTTTTTCACAGCAGTGTTGCTTTTAGCATAGTACTATAGTTTAGAGTTGAAATTCAGAGACTATATCTTGTCCAGTCTCCTGGTGATGATGGTTAGATCAATAAAAGGACTGAACAGTAGGATTTTTCTAGAATCATTAAACTAAAGAAAAACAATAAGTTATTAGCTAAAAAATACTTTTTAAAAAATGCTCTTTATGCTTACTTTACCAATTCAATCTTAACTTAAAATGATCAAAAGGAAAAGAAAAGAAAATCCTTGATTGCACCAGAAAAAAAAAAAAAGACTGTTAAGGTACTAAATGAAATAAAACAACAAAATATAGAAATACAAAGGAAAAAGTGACATTTTAGTGGAGGAAATAAATCTAATTATTAATGAATTTATAAATTAGGAGAAAATACATAAAGTGAATGATTTGCCTCACTCACATGTCACTTCCTACAGTATTAATAAAAATAAATAGGGCTGGGCTTAGTGGCTCAGCCTGTAATCCCAGCACTTTGGGAGGCCGAGGCGAGTGGATTGCCTGAGCCCGCGGGTTCGAGACCCACCCGGGGAACTTGGCCAGATCTTGTCTCTACCATAAATAAAAAATTAGCCGGGCGTGGTAGCACGCGCCTGTAATTCCTGCTACTTGGAAGGCTGAGGTTGAAGGATCGTTGGAGCCCAGCAGGTCGAGGCTGCAGTGGCCGGGAGTGTGCCACTGCACTCCAGTCTGGGCACCAGAGTGAGACTTCAACTAAAAAAAAAAAAAAGAAAGAAAGAAAGAAAATAAATAGGACAGAGGGCTGAAACAAACATGAGAAAATTAGCAGCATGCAGTGACTAGGAGCACAGACTCTGAAGCCTAGCAGCCAAGCATGAGGATCCCTGCTCCGTGGCTCACCTGCTCTATGACCCCAAGAGCATTTCTGAAACCCTCCACACCAGCTTACCCACCCATAAAAAGGGAAAAAGAATAGTAGCTGACTCACAAGGCGAAGGAGTGGACAAGATAATCCATGTAGTGAGCTCAGTACAGTGCCTGGTATATAGTGAGCACACAGTGAACATCAGCTGTTGTTAAAACTATGGCAATTGGCTTTATTTTGCTTTATGAACGTATGAGAAAAATTGAACCCCCTCTCTTTTTACAAATTGTTCAGAATACAGTTTGATTAACTTAATTGTAAGAATGAATACTTTATTTCTAATGCACAGGGATTTTTCCACACATTTTTAAAGCCCTTTCTCTGATTATTACCTGCATTTATAAATAACTATAAACACCACTTCCTATAGGTTCTTCTTCCTATTTACACCCATAAAGTTAAACAGAGATGTCCCTAAAGAAAATATAAGAAAGGGTGCTTCTTCTTGTCTTGCTACTTAGTAAGATACTATCTCAGTGTTTGTAGATGGCTTTAATTTAACAGAGAATTTGGGCAAACCCAGGTGAATGTAATAGAGTATCCCTCACATTAGTCTCATCAGTTTGTATTCCCTTTTAGCTTCTGAAGCGTAATATCCATCCCAATAACTCAAAACAACAAAGACAAGCATCTCACATGTACCATGGATATAAGTGATACACGAAGATCTCAGAGAAACAAAAATGGTTTCAGTGACATTCATCAAACCCTCAAAGATAATGAAGAGCTTAAAGTTATAGTCATTAAGAATTCTGATTAGGACGACCTTTGATGAGTGTTGCTGTTTAAGTGTTAGAATGAGAAGCTCTGTCTCCATAAGCATCACAGAAACAGAGGTCCCACATGTTATATATTTTGCATAGTGCTCTCAACAAAATGGAGACAACAACATTGTATCAAATAATCAAATAATCAAATTCCAGTTCATGGGGCAATAAGAGAAAAGTTGGGTATTAAATGTTTTTTACAATTCACAAGGCAGGGCCCTTAAAATGGAGATTATCCAAGTGTCATAAAAGTCAAGAAAATTGTCGGGGTTGCTGTGGAGATATAAATCATCAAGGTAACATCAAAATGAGTATTGCGAATCTGAATTCAGGTAATTCTCCCCAAATAGATCAACTGAATAACTACTGTGTCCTTCAACATCTTTCAGAAATGGAGACCATAATGTCTGCCTTGGCTAACTTGAAAATTCTTAGGAGGAAAACATCATATATAAAAAAATGGAAGGGACAAAATAAACGAGAGGTCACATTACTACTATTGCTACTGTATTTCGTCATAATAGCCACAACTAAACAAATCTCTCTTAATCTGCAATAAGAAGAGGTTGAAAATTCAACTTTTTAATAACTATGTGGCAATGTGAATACGGCAAGGATTTAGCCTGATCAGATCATAAGATTTCCACTTCTCAAATCAGTAGTGGAAATCAGCATAATTTGGTATCTTGAGCTGAGCATCTAAACAGGACTACTAAACAGAACAAAAGCGATAGTAACCAAGATGAAGCAAGCTGTCCAAGGTCAAATCCTGTCAGGAATAAAATGTTCAGGTCCCAAGAATTTCTCTCCCAACAGAAGCCCAAATGGGCACAGATCCCTTACTGGAAAACCGATAGCCGTCTTCATGAGCACCTCCCTACACATCCGAGGGTGGGAAGGTGTCAGCCTGGGCTCAGGGAAAAGAAAATCCCGTGTGTTTTCTTCATAGTAGGCCAATTCTTCCCACACTAGAAAGGAAGGAGAAAAAGCGTAAAAAGCATAAGTACACGTATGTACACCACCAAGTTTAACAAAATAAAAGTTCAGACATGATGGTAGAGGTGCACTCAGATAAAAATAGACGTTTTGATCCCAGCACCTGCTATTCAAGAGGAGGCTTTTTTATTTTTTTTTTTGAGTCTCAGTCTCACTCTGCTGCCCAGGCTGAAGTACAATGGCATGACAGCTCACTACAGCCTCGACCTCCTAGGCTCAGGCACTCTGTCTACCTCAGCCTCCTGAGTAACTGGGACTACAGGTATTTGCCATGAAGCCTGGCTATTTTTAATTTTTTTGTAGAGGTGATGTCATGCTATATTGCCCAGGATGGTCTCAAACTGCTGGGCTCAAACTTTCCTCCTGCTTTGACCTTCCATAGTGCTGGAATTACGGTGTGAGCAACCATGCCTGGCCTAAGAAGAGGCTAATTTCTACTACTTTTTAATCTCATGGATAATTTTTAAAAGCCTTCCCAACACAAAACAGAGAAAAAAAATCAAAGGATTGCTCCATAAAACAGAACAAAGAAGAAAATCAATCAGTCTATCTATCCATTCTTTCCTTCAGCAAATATTTATTAAGGACAAAACTTAAGCCAAGCCCTGGGAATAGAACAGGAACAAGGCAGACATAGCCCTGGTCACACAAAGGTTACAGTTTAGATGGGTTCAACATGTTCTGTGATACAGGGATGCTGATGGCCCACAGAACAACTATAACTGTGGTTCTCAGGAGTGATACCAACTCCAGGGACATTTTGGACATCTGTGGGAACATTTCATAGGCAAGAGCCAGAGGCACTAGGGTGTAGTGCAGTGCTCAAGACACTCCTGTACATCAAACAATTTCCCCTATACCCAATGACTTTCTAATGTCCTATCAGACATTCTTGCAGGTTAAAAATCATTTTATAATTTCTGAGTCTAGAAACTAGCTAAGTCTATGTTACATATAAATACAAAGCAATTTTTTTGCATGATTTGAAAATACACTGAATTTTTTCCAGGAATTCAGATACTGTGTAAATCAAGGAATGACTACTTTGTTCTGTTTGGATCTTTACCTACACCTATTTGGCATTTTGAAAATTATACCATGGCCAAGCACAGTGGCTCAGCCTGTAATCCCAGCACTTTGGGAGGCCGAGGCGAGAGGATTGCCTGAGCCCAGGGGTTTGAGACCAGCCTGGGCAACTTGGTGAGACCTCATCTCTATAATAAATCACAAAAACTAGCCAGACATGGTGTCATGTGTCTGTAGTTCCAACTACTTGGAAGGCTGAGGCAGAAGGATCGCCTAAGCCCAGCAGGTCGAGGCTGTGATGGTTGTGAGCGTGCCACTGCACTCCAGCCTGGGTGACAAGAATGAGACTTCAACTCAAGAAAAAAGAAAAAGAAAATCGTATCGCATCTAAATACTTCATTATGCTCAGTATTTACACACGAAGCAGATGTGTTAGCATGATCCTAAGTTATAAATAATAAATATAGTCACAGGTTAATCAAGTCTCACAGGCCAAGTGAAGCATTTGAAAGAACTCAATGTTCTTAATAGCTAATGGTATAGACAGTGATATCATCAATGCCATCAGTGAGCAATTTCTCCCCAAAAAAGGAAACAAATGTGATTAAAAAAATAATAATTTTAATATCAACATAGGCTTAAGAAATATCTAACATTTATAGAGCATACCACAATTGATGATGAGCTTCTAGATATAGAGTCTCATTTTATTCCCTCTTTACAGATTAGGAAACTGAGGCTCTGAAAGTTTGACACTTGTCATGGTGCCACATGGTCAGTGATGCCACATGGCAACGTAGGAATTCAAACCAGATCATCTGAGGCAAAAGTTCTTTCCTTGCTGTTGCCTAGTAAGCATCACTACCAAAGTGTAAAATCAAGCTTTGATTAAGTGAATTGGTGCCTACTAAAATAGACTTGTACAGTTGGACTGAATATCTGTGACTTATCCAAAGTGAAGGTAGTTTTTTAAGAGATTAATAAAAAGAAAGCACCAAGCTAACTGTTGAACAGGATTACGCTGCCCCCCTGTGTTCATTCACTTTTTCCCACCGTAAACTGAAGAACAGAAGGGCTCTTTATTGCTTGGCAGCAAAATCATTGGACCTCTTCATTCTTTAGCAGTAAAGCCATATACAAATCTGAGAATTGTCACTTATATTATTAACTTACTTGTATTATTATTATTATTGATATTATTATTATTATTATTATTTTGAGTTGGAATCTCACTTTGTTGCCCAGGCTGGAGAGCAGTGGCACACTCACAGCTATCGCAGCCTTGACCTGCGGGGCTTGGGTGAACCTTCTGCCTCAGCCTTCAAGTAGCTGGAACTACAAGCACGTGCTACCATGCCTAGTTTATTTTTGTATTTATTGTAGAGATGAGTTCTCACCAAGTTGCCCAGGCTGGTCTCAAACCCCCAGTCTCATGCAATTCTCTCACCTCGACCTCCCAAAGTGCTGGGATTATAGGCTGAGCCACCAAGCCTGGTCACTTACATGTATTATTAACTTAATGGTTATAATATGTCTTTTAACTGTAATGTATTTGAAAGTGATGCAAAAAAATCAAATAATAAAGTAATATCTTCAGCATAATGAAAAGGTAACAATTCAGCCACTGAAGAAATTGGTCCCCGAGAATCCAAATGTGGCCCATATAACCCCACAATGCAGTTCATATGAGACTCTAGGCCAAAAAAAAGATTTTGTTAGTATCAAAGGCCAGCAGATCATGAGGGTTCACTCCCTGGCGCCACCAGCATCATACCAGGAAGACTGGCACAGGGTAGACCGTGTGTGCAAAGTACGCCCACAATAAAAGAGTTGAACAAAGTATTGGACCAATCTGCACTGCACCTGAAGCTCAGTGAAATTAGTTGTTATTTTGAACAATTCAAATTAAATTCCACTAAAATTACAATCTGAAATTGAAGATCTGTGAATAAAAAGAAAATAAACTCCCATTTTGCATTGGATTAACTTTTGAGTTATAACCAGGATGTATGCATTCAGCTCATATTCTCCAATCATTGTTTCCAAACGACTATTCTTGCAATCTTCTCATAGGTGGATTTCTGGTCACAAGAAAAGCATGTGGCAGTCCAAGAAATACAAAGTTTTAAAAAGCAATTTGCAGAATATGTATACACGAGCAGTTAGTGCATTCATCCAACCATTAAATATGTATACACACACTTATATGTACTAAATATATTTTTATATACTGTATTTAATATAGTCATCCCTCAGTATCCACAGAGGGTTGACTCCAGGACCCCCTTCAGATACCAAAATCCACAGTTGCTTAAGTTCCTGATAGAAAATGCTGTAGTATTTGCATACAACCTATGCATATCCTCCCACATACTTTAAATCATCTCTAGGTTACTCACAATACCTAATATCATATCATGTAAATGCTAGGTAATCACTGTTATACTGTATTGTCCAGGAAACGATGACAAGAAAAAAAAAGTCTGAAAAAAATAGAAAAGTCTGTACATACTCAGTACAGACACAGCCACCATAGGCCTTACTACATTTTCAATCCATGGTTGGTTGAATCCACAAAAGTGGAACCCAAGGACACAGAGGCCAATTGCACATAGGGTGTGTGTGTGTGTGTGTGTGTGTGTGTGTGTGTGTGTGTGTGTGTGTGTGTTTTAGGGTCGGTTGAAGATACTAAAGTCATTTTAGAAGGTCTAAAAAATAACACATCAAATTGTTAACGGAAATTATCTATCAGGGATTGTTGAACGGGGTTTTTGACATTTTTATTTTACATACTTTTGTGTTAGTTGAAATTTTTATAGTGAGATTATTTAGCTATTGGGTAATTTTTTTAATGCATGCAAAATTAAATAAGACCAAAATGGGCATACTTCTACTTTACTAGCTTACTAAAATATGATTTGCTAGTTAGCAGTGATATATGTTTGAACATAAAACTGGGTCAAATTAAAAAAAAAAAACCTTATGGAAAAAAACTCAGTGCCCTGATTTCAATCTGTCACTTTAAGGCTGAAAAACATTCAGTGAGAATTTCTGAAAAGCAGGCAGGAGGTACCTGCTCTGTTCTATCTACCCAAGAAAGTAATGACATCCCCAAGAGCGTATATACTTAGATTCACAGAGAGCAGGGTTCTCGTCTGTCTCCAAGGTGGCCGGCCCTTGCCAAAGAACCAAGAAACAGAAGAGAGAACTAGAGACTCCTGGGTCTCTCCACTTCACTGGGGCCCTTGACCTGCTCCAGTGATATCCATAGCAGGCAGAACTATGATTCTAAGAAGCCTCCAGAGCCCTTCTGCTTTAGCTGAGGCATCTGTTAGGCTTACTTTCCTTCTCCTGTAATCTCTTTTAAAAAGTTCACACAGTATCAAAATAACGCAACAAAACAGGAGAAATACATATGTACTGAGCATAACTGATTAAAATATCAGGAATTTATACCAAAATACAATGTTTACATTGAGACATCACTCCACAAGTAATTAAAGGAACTAACAGTCTCTTTATACAGAAGGAAAGAAAGAAAACAAATTGTAAGCCGGGTTCGGTGGCTCAGCCTGTAATCCCACACTTTGGGAGGCTGAGGTGAGTGGATTGCTTGAACCCGCAGGTTCGAGACCCGCCTGGGCAACGTGGCGAGACCTCATCTCTACAATAAATCAAAAATCAGCGGGTGTGGTAGCGCGCGCCGGGAGTTCCAGCTACCTGGAAGGCGGAGGCGGAAGGATCGCCGGAGCCCAGCAGGTCGAGGCTGCAGTGGCCGGGAGCGGCCACTGCACTCCAGTCTGGGCCTTGGAGTGAGACTCCAACTCAAAAAAAAAAGAAAGAAAGAAAACAAATTGTAATATGGAAAAGTGAGAATTTTTAAGAAGTAAGTTTGTTTTTTGTGTATTTGTTTTTGAGGAGACGGGTCTCACTGTGTCACACAGGCTGTAATGCAATGGCACTATCATAGCTCTGTGTAACCTCGAACTCCAAGGCTCAAGCAATATTCCTGCCTCAGCATCCTGAATAGTTGGGACGACATCCAGCTAATAGCTGCCAGATCCAACTAATTTTTTTTAAGAGATGGGGTTTCACGATATTGCTCAGGCTGTTCTCAAACTCCACCTCAAGCTATCCTCCCACTTTAGCCTCCCAAAGCACTGGGATTACAGGCATGAGCCACTGTACCCAGCTAAGATATTTTAAATTTAAGGTTTAAGATCATATCTAAAAATAAGGAGCCATAAAATATGGTAAACTACATTTTAAGGAATTTATGATATACTTTGTAAACACAACAAATTCAAATAATAATCTCCAGGACTGGATACTGTTGGATACAGCAGAAGTAGGGATCAGTTTACCCCTGGTTTACAAGACACAGTTCTGTTTAGTAATTCCATTGTTTGCAAATATACCAAGAGAAAAAATATATATATAAAGATGTGAAAGACAAGCGGGTGCAGTGGTTCACACCTGTAATCCCAGCACTTTGGGATGCTGAGGCGAGAGGATTGCCTGAGCCCACTGGTTCGAGACAAGCCTGGGCGAAACCTCATCTCTACTATAAATTAAAAAATTAGCTGGGCATAGTGGTGTGTGCCTGTGGTTCCAGTTACTTGGAAGGCTAAGGCGGAAGAATCACCTGAGCCCAGGAGGTAGAGGCTGCAGTGGCCGTGAGCGTGCCACAGCATGTGAAAGACAAAGAAAATTTAAATATGCAACAATATCAATTTAAGGATAATAACACTGCTATGGAAAAATACATGGTTATTGAAAAGTAAACTACAGGTAACAATGTAGAGTAAGAAAAGCAAAACTTAAAATATTATATATGTACTGTTTGTAGATCTATAAAAATGCAAAAGTAAATTAATGAAATGTTTTATTACTATCAAAAATAATGATGTAGAGCTATTCTTTTAGAAACAACAATACAACATATGATGGAAGATGCTAATAACAGAAGAAAATGCATGTGACACTGTAAAAATTCCACATATAAATTTCTATCCACAAAGAAGTATCAAGAAACATGTTCACCAAATATAAATAAAGGTTGTCTCAGAATGATGTTATTTGTGGATGCTTTCTACAAGTAAAAACTATTTTCATTTTGAAAAAGAAAAAGAAAAGCAGAAATATGCAATAACAAGGATCAGAAGATAATTTTGAGTTTTTAGAGTTCTCTCTCTCTCTCTCTCTCTCTGTCTCTCTCACTCTCACACTCACTCACACACATACACACATGCATGCACACATCCCTAGGCAAACAACCCTAAAATCACCAGATAGCTACACTGAAATACTATTTATGAGAATTAGTGCCACCAGGTGGCAGGTCCTACTCTCTCTCACCAGCTCAGGTCTTATGTCACTTAAGACATACCGCAAAGCAAAAGCACCACAAAACAGTTTTCTCCTAGAGTGTCATTATTCTAGCACAGGAGTCATAAACTTTTTCTGTAAAGTGTCTGCTAGTAAATTTTTTTAGGCTTTTTTGGCCAACTCTTCATAGCTACTCAATTCTGCCATTATACCACAAAAGTAGCTATAAATAATACTTAAACATAAATGATGGAATTTGAATACCATATAATTTTCACATGTCACTAAGTGTTCTTTAAAAATTTGTTCTGTTCACTTAAAATGTAAAAACAAAAATGTAAAAACCAAAAATGAGGTGGTTCCTCAAAAAAGTTAAACAGAATTATTATCATAGGCCCCATTCCTAGGTATATACACAGGAGAACTGAAAGCAAATACACAACAATTTGCACATGAATATTCATAACAGTATTATTCATAATACTGCTGCTTATAACAAAATGCCTGAAACCAGGCAATTTATTTTGAAAAGCAATTTATTTCTTACAGTTATGGAAGCTGAATGAGAGGCTACATCTGGTGAGGGCCTTCTTGCTTGTGAAGACTATCTACAGAGTCCTGATGTGACACAGGAAATCACATAGCTAGGGGGCTGAGCATGCTAGCTCAGGTCTCTCTTTCTCTTCTTATAAAGCTACCAGTTCCGCTTCCATGACAACTCATTAATCTATTAACCCATTAAATCACAAATGGAATACAGCCCTCATGACCAATCACCTCTTAAAGGCCCCACCTCTCAATATTGCCATATTGGGGATTCAATGTCAACATGAGTTTTGGAGGGGACAAATATTCAAACCATAGCAGGAAACAACACAAACGTCCATCAACTGATGAATGAAAAAACAAAATGTGGTCTACCCATTCAAAAGAATATTATTGAGGCATAAAAAGGAATTAAGATCTGAACCTTGAAAACATTATGCTAAGTGAAAAAATCCAAATATAAAAGTCCACATATTGTAGGCTTCCATTTATCTGTAATGTATAGAATAAGCAAATCAATAGAGATAGAAAGTAGATTCATGGTGACCAGGGCCTGGGGAAAGGAGAAAATGGGGAGTGCCTGCTAATGAGTACAGGGTTTCTTTTGGGAGCAATAAAAATGTTCTGGTATTAGGTAATGGTAATAGTTGCACAACCTTGTGAACATATTAAAAACAACTGAACTGTACTTTTGAAAATGATAAATTTTATAGTATATTAATTATATTGCAACAAAAAAATATAGGAGCCATTCTTAGCTCCCAGGCTACACAAAAACAAACTATAAGCTGGGTTTAGCTAGGGGCTATAGTTTACCAACTCTGTTCTGGCATCTACAAAGAAAATGGCTTCAGGTTTTACACACACACACACACAATGTACAAATTAGAATATACCCAGGCCTGGCACAATATTTAATGTCTACAATCAGGTTTTACATACAACACACACACACACACACACACACACACACACACACACCACAAATTAGAATATAGCCAGACTGGGTGCAGTGGCTCATACATGTAATCCCAGTAGTTTGGGAGGCTAAAGTGGGAGGATCCCTGGAGCCAAGGAGTTGGAGACCAATCGGGACAACAAAGTGAGACTTGTCTCTACAAAAAGAGACAAATTAGCTAGGTGTGGTGGTGTATGCCTATAGTCCCTGCTACTCAGGAGGCTGAGGCAGGATTGCTTGCGATTAGAAGTTCAAGACTGCGGTGAGCCATGATTGTGCCACTATACTCCAGCCTGAGCAACAAAGTGAAACCCTGTCTCACCAAAGGTCAAATCTTGAAACAAACTGAACCAGGACTGAAAAACTTATTTGATGGTAGTTAGATAAAGTGATTTAAAGATGCAAAGACAAAAAGCCTGTTTAAGTTATGCCCACTGTCATCAAACCCTATAAAGTTATTCTTCTGAAAGTGGATGAAATTCAATAGATTGGCAGAAAACAAAGTGTATGTTATGCAAACTTATAAATTTATATGTTATTTAAAAGCAAAACTCTTAAATGTTAGCCTCCATTTTGTCATGTCAAAATTCTTTTTAAATTATAATAAGCAAGTTAGAAATGAATTTAGGGACACATTACCTGGAGACACTAGCTGTATTAATTCAAACCTGGTTAGGAAGCCTAAAAAGGAAAAAAATGAGATTTTAATATTTCAGAAAATTAACACAGTTTTTCCTTCTTTCTTTCTTTCTATCTTTTTTTTTAAGAAATAGGGTCTCACTATGTTGCCCAAGCTGCACTCGAACTCATGGGCTCAAGTGATCCTCCTGCCATGACATCCCAAAGTGCTGGGATTCCAGAAGAGAGCCACCCCGCCCAGCAGCACACTGTTTTAAGCAAGAGAAACTTTTGTATATTAATGAATAACAATTGGATTTTGAATTTTTAAGATTAAAAGTACATTGTTATAAAGTTTAAAAAAAATTAGCTGGGTGTGGTGGTATGTGCCTGTAGTTCCAGCTACTTGGAAGGCGGAGGTGAGAGGATCACTTCAGTCTAGGAGGTCAAGGCTGCAGTGAGCCATAATCACGCCACTGCACTCCAGCCTGAGTGACAGAGTGAGACCTCGTCTCAAACAAAACAAAAGAAAACAAAACCAGTGTGTGATACGACTATACAAATTTGACATAAAATATAACTTTTTATATTTATTGAGTTCAAAATATATTTAGAAATTGTGAGCCCATGTACAGTATCTATAAGGACAAGAATAAAATTCAAATCTTAAAGATAACTCAAAATAAATGATATCACAATAAAAAATAAATAAAGATATCTCCCACAAAATAATATTAGAAGTGAAAACATTTAAAAAATAGACAATAAAAGTAAAATTCTCTTTGTAGGTTTGTGAAAAATATATAAATGCATAAGTCAAAACTTTAACTGCTAAGAAACTTAAAAGCCAAAACAGCCTGAAATTTTAGGTTTTCAAAATGGGAAGGGAAATATATATTTGCCAACCATCACCCCAATGGCATTAGTAAGCACTTAATTTGTTTAGGCTCTAACTTTCTTACATTCGGTTTACTCTCATCACCTATGAATCTAGTGCCATACCTATCCCCATTTTTTTTAAATGCGGAAACTAAATCTCAAAGAGGAAAGTATAGTAACGTGGGCAAGGTCACACTGGCTAACAGTGACGGGGCTATATTTGAACCCAAGTAGTCTGCTCCCAGGGCCTGTGCTCTTATCCACAGGACATTTCATTGAAAAATCCCATTCTTCCACTGAACAAGTTAATTAGGATGCTTAATAAAATACCTACAGCTTTTAATTGCCTGCTAGAATGGCATCACATACTTCATACTTGCTTTAAATATCAAGGACAGAGCAAATTACTGAGTGACCTAGAGAACTGTTCTCATGTTCTTTTATGCTTGTCTACCACCCAGAATTTGGGAATTGAAATGAAAAGATTCTAATTCTTATATGATCATTTGAAATGCTGAATTGTTTTTCTGGATTTAAAGAGGCTTAAGGCAATCAGTGTTCTTACAGATGTGACTCATCTCGGAGAGATGTTTCACTTTTCTGCTTCTTAAGATTCAAATGGAAATGTAAACACAGTAGATCAACTTAGGTATTACACCCACTTTTTAAAAGGTCAAATGCCAAAGGCATTTTTAATACACAATTGCCTTGATGTATTCCAAAGACACACAGAGTTAGTGCTCAAAAAATACATTTGACACTGATAATTTAGAAAACAGTTTATGGTGGATACATCTTGAGGTTGTCCCTTCTCAGACTCCTCTTCCTCAGTCTAGCTCCTCGTGTTGCTCAAAGCTGTCTCTTGGTCTTTTCTGTTCTCACTCTCTGGACTACCTCATTTATTTGAGATTTACTTAAAATCTACATACTGAAGACTCTCCAATTACTGTAGATTTTCTAGTTTCTTATTGTCTACCTGGCTTTCTGAGCCATTTCTTTATTACTCTGTCCTTCTGTTCCAGAAACACCTGCTCAGTGATATCCTAAATTGCACTAATTCTGTAGGCACTGACTCACTCTCTGCCTAATATCAAACTTCTTAATCCACCTGGTATGTCAGCCTGATGCCTAGCCTGCTCCTAATTCTGTCCTCTACGCAGTACTGCTTCAGTTCACCTAGTGAACCTGGTCAGTTCTTTATATGCTGCTATGAATTTGGACTAATTCTTTCAACTGCATAAAATCTCAGTTGAAATTTTTATAAAGCTTAAGAATGTGATTAAGAATTATACCATCCAGGCTGGGTGCAGTGTCTCATGCCTGTAATCCCAGCACTTTGGGAGGACAAGGTGGGAGGATTGCTAGAAACCAGGCAGTTCGAGACCAACCTAGGCAACACAGCAAGATCCCAACTCTACAAAAAGTAAAAAAATTAGCCAGGCAGGTGGCATGTGCCTGTAGTCCTACCTATTCACTCAGGAGGATGAGGCAGGGGGATCGCTTGAGCCCAAAAGGTCAAGGCTGCAGTGAGCCATGATCACGCCATTGTACTCTAGCCTGGCCAGCAGAATGAGATCCCTAACTCAAAAAAAAAAAAAAAAAATTCCACTTAAAACAGCATCAAAAAGAATACTTAGGAATAAATTTAACAAAAGAAATGCAAGACTTGGATACTGAAAATCACAAAGAAATTAACACATATGTTTACACATATGTACACACAAACTTGACATGAATATTCAATATAGCATTATTATTCATCATAGCCTAAAAGTAGAAACAACCCAAATATCTTATCAATTGATGAGTGGAAAAACAAAATGTGGTATAGTCATCTAATGGAACATTATTTGTCACATACTACAATATGGATGAACCTTGAAAACATTATACTAAGTGAAAAAATCTAGTCACAAAGGATCACATATTGTATAATCCTATTAATATGCAATATGCAGAATAAGCAAATCTATAGAGACAGAAAGATTAGTGATTGCCTATGGCTGGGAGGGCTGATGGGAAACAGAATGACTGCTGATGGGTACAGGACTTCTTTTCACAGGGATAATACTTTTCTGATTAAATTATTAATTGATGGTGCTGATGGTTGTACAGCTCCATCAATATACAAAAACCACTTAATTTTTACAAATAAACAAACAGAATCACACTATCCACCAAAGAGTTTCTAGTCGAATCAAAAACAAAACTCAGATTTTACACAGACTCTCTTGAATATAAATATTTATCAAACATGAAATTAACAGATTAGAAAATAGCAAAATTTTATATCTGTGAATTATACACAATATTCTTTCAATTTTTTTTTTAGAAGTACCTACTTTCTAAAAGGTCTGCTACAGCTCCAGGATCGATTGCATTTTCAAATACCTGCAGAGAGAAATGGGGAAAATAAATGTTCAAAGTTGTATTTAAAAGTACTTGTAGACAGGCAC
>CAUYQG010067128.1:0-19594 GCA_963574415.1 Tarsius wallacei | reverse complement strand
GGCAGCATGGTTGGCATGGTTGGTTCCAAGTTTTTGCTATTGTGAATAGAGCTGCAACAAACATACATGTGCGGGTATCTTTTTTGTAGAATGATTTGAATTCCTCCAGGTATATTCCCAATAGGGGAATTGCTGGGTCATATGGAAAGTCAATTTCTAATTCTTTCAGAAACCGCCACACTGTCTTCCAAAAAAGTTGCACTAGTTTGCATTCCCACCAGCAGTGTACAAGCATTTCTTTTTCTTCACATCCTCTTTGACTTCTATTGTTTTTTCTATTAATGATGGCCATTCTTACTGGGGTTAGGTGACATTGCAATGTGGTTTTGAATTACATTTCTCTGATGATTAGTGAGGCTGAGCATTTTTCCATGTGTCTATTGGTTGCCCGTATATTTCCTTTTGAGAAATATCTATTCACGTCTTTTGCTTACTTTTTAATGGGGTTGGTTTTTTCCTTTTGTTTTTTTCCTTTTGGCATGTTTGAGTTCCTTGTAGATAATGAATGTAGGCCTTTGTCAGATATAAAGTTGGCAAATATTTTTTCCATTCTGTGGGCTGTCTCCCTGCTCTCTTAATGGTTTCTTTCTTTTGCTTTGCAGAAGCTTTTCAGTTTGATAAGTTGCCATTTGTCTATCTCATCTCTTATGGTGTGGGCACTTGGGGTTTTGATCAGAAACTGGTTACCAGTTCTAGTTTCCATCAGTATGTCTCCTGCATTTTCTAAGGTTCTTATAGTTTGAGATTTTACATTTAGGTCTTTGATCCATTTAGAGTTGATTTTTGTGTATGGTGATAGGTAGGGAATCTGTTTCAATCTTCTGCTTGTGGTCAGCCAGTTTTTCCAGCATCATTTATTAGATAGGTACCCCTCTCCCCAGTGGTTGTTGATGGAGGCTTTGTCGAAGATAAAACGTCTCATCTTTCCTGCTCCTTACACATCTTCTCCCATCCATCTGTGTCTGGTCTCTAAACTCAGGACCTTCAAACCACAAGATAAGGAGGAAAGACAGGGAAATCATGGTGGGGATGGAAGGAAAGAGAGGCTGACTATGCCTGTTTCTCCCAATGACGGTCGAGCTGAGGAAAGAGAAAAATCTTGTCCTTTGGATGGAGACAGGAGTTGGGATTAGCACATACATAATTTTTAAACTGAGACTGGAGTTGATAATCAAAAATCATGGATCTGCCCATTTTCATCCACAGGCAAGGACAAGATAACTCCAATTGAGCACATTAAAGGGAGAATGGGAATATAAATAAACTTGCACTTGTGATTATACCCTTTATATTCCCTTTGAAGCCTCTAAGTTAGGATCCATCTTTGCCTCATCACTCCTGGAATCCCATGGCAGAAACACTCAAATCTCAGACTTCCTCAGTCCTTGGATTTCTTTATCCTGTACGTCTCCATGTGCTTTCTCTTCTTGTTAGGGTACCAGTCATTGGATTTAGGAATCATCCTAAAGCCGAGATAATTTAATCTCAAGATCTTGAGCTAATTCATCTGCAAAGATACTATTTCCAAATAATACGTTATACCTGTATTTTCAGATGGATATGAATTTTGGGGAGTTACTATTAACACACTGTGAATGGATAATGAGTCCTCTTAATTATTCCCTTAGGGTAATTTAGGTTTGTAGCCCCTTCTTTGGTTCCAGATTTTCAGAGCAATTGAAGATAGAAGAAATCTGGGAATTGTTTAGGAGTGACAAAAAGGATTAAGTAAGATGCATACTCATGGGTTTGTCATTCTTGTGATCCACCAGCACCTTGCTTCTTAGGTTCTGGAAGTTCATGCATCCCTCTGTTCTCAGATGTGGTCCCTAAGCCTTGTCATGAATGATGCTTAAGCCAAGCTCAAGGGCAGAAATATAGTTATTTTTGGCCCCATGAAACAGAAGCCCAAGAAGGCCTTATGGATCCTGGGGTCCTTTCATGTGATGCTGGTCAGTTCCCAACAAAGATCTTTAACTGCATTTTCATTTTAGATTTTTTAATCCTTGGGATGTCAGGAGATTATCAGAGAAAAGCAGATTGCTCACTAGCTGGTTGCTTCACTTAGGAAGTTGCTGCATCCGCCATGTGCCATGATACATTCCAATGGAATTGTCTTCACTCATTGTAGAGCTCAGTCTTATGTGCATGTACATTAAGGCAATAGGACATGAGGACTTTACAGGATCCAGTTCAGTAACACCTACACATGAAAAAGAATTTAAATTGAAGAACTTAATAGTGTCCAAGTAGTCCTCATGGTGTAATTGCTAAATTGAATACTCCTGAAATGTATTTTCCTTGTTTAAACAACTTGCATTAAGTACATGGAAAGTAGACAACTATACAAATATTTAATGTTCCTTTTAATAGTTAAAACAACGAAAACAAAACACTTTATTGTGACACCTGCTTGTTAAAGTACCTAATTTTTAAATATCATTTCAAAAGGGACAGTGCCCACAAAGTGTTGCTAACTGGTGACAAATGAAAGAGAACTACCAAGATCCTCCACCTGCTAGGCCAGTAGCTGAGCCTGAATGAAGTCCCTGCTGCTGTTACTTTCTGAGTCCACTTAGAGTCTATAATGCTGAGTGATCTACCAGAGAAACGAAGAACTGAGGATCACATGTTCTCCTTCATAAATGGACCTTGAACAATTACCGTAATACTTTAAGAAAAGGATTGGCAGTAGTGGGAAACTGCTGGGGGAGGGGGGGACATACCTCATCAACAAGGGTACCTGCATGATGAACACTTGTATACCTAACCCTGAATTGAACCCCACATCTTTAAAACAAAAACATTAAAAGTAAAAAAAAAAAAACACAAACAAATATAAATATAATCTTGAAAATGGAGCCTTACTCTGTAGAAGAGTGTCAGCAGTCCCAGGACTATCTCTATGTTCAGATAATCACTGGAAATAAGCGTGGAACCTAGTATATAGATGTTGTCACAACTAAGATTGATTACAGAGATGCAGGAAGAACACACAATGAGATCATAAGGGAAAAGACACAGAGTCTGTAGGACCCAGTGAGAAGGTCTCCTATGCTCTCCCCCTCCCATAAGGGTCACAAAGAACACACTCTTTCCTAGCAACAAAAATGTAACCTGTGTATGATGTTTCTACCCAGAAAAGCCCATGAGAGACTCATTGTGCTGGGTGCTGGTCAGAAAAGTACCATCTGCCTAGCGTATATCAGAATTCCAGACTCCCAAAAGAAAAGCAGGTTTTCAGCATAAATATTGCCTGTACAATCAGTTTAGGGACAGTAGGCCCCTTTCATCAGTTAGTATATCTTCTTAAAATCAAGTTCTCAGATACCAGCCAAAGGTCAACCTTGGACATAAGACTTTCTGAGAATAGCAGTACTAGGCGAGTGATGTTAACCTGGTCCTTCACACAAACACAGGCATATTAATGGTGAAATGTAAAAGCCAAGATTAAACAGAATGAAATGCATTGCCACATTGTTCCATTCTAACAAGGATAATTGTAGAGTTCAAAGAAGAGCAGAACAGTGTAACTAAAGCCTAATTGAAGGAATGCCCTTTGGTAGATCTCCCAGATGAGTCATTTACTTCAGGGTTTTGGGGAAAATAGACTCTTCCCTGTTAAACGGGAACTTTATACAGCATTTTATTGCTGGAGTCACATGCACAGCTCTCTTCCTTGTCTCTAACATGCATATATGCTAACATCTAAGAATGACATTATGAAGTGCCCCCCAAGCTAAGTTAGGAAATGTTGCCATCATTCATATTTTCAGGATTATCCTGGATTCTGGTGATGCCATTTCTAGCTAGATGACATGGACCAATGATTCAACTACCTGAGGCTTAGAATGTGAAGATATCAATGATACGTTCCCATGATTGTTAGTGACACATTAGGAGATAGAGGATGAACAAGCAGGATATGAGAAACTACCATGAGCTATGCACAAAAATCTGCCTTCATTTTATCAGCCTGAGATGGGCTTGGCTATAATATGCAAAATCATTGTTCAACCTGCTTCAATCTTTAATCTCTCCCAGATTTGAGAAGGAAGTATATGTGCTTGAGGATGGGATGAGATGAGGGCATACCAGGTGAACAGTACAAGTGATAATATTTTTATTATAGAAAAATTCTATCACAGACAAGACTTGTATACTGCTGTTTGACTTTGACATTGACAAGTGATGATAGTGAAGAGAGAGGGGTGGCAAAAAAAATACATAATTCCTTTAGCACCAGATTTTGAAAAATTCAGTAACAGAAGAAATGGAGCATCACTTTCTTTGATACTGGCCATTTAATCCCACTAAAAATGCACACTGTGGGCTTTTTCTTCTCCTTTCTGATTTTTAAACTAAACCAACTATAGAAACTCTGCCAGAACATAGTATAAAAGGACAATCAAATTAAGTTGGAATTACTTATATGTATTTTTAATGTTATATTCCAGGAGCCAGAGAAAAGAGGTCTTATAAATTTTGGCAGCTGGCATGATTACCAAAAGTCCATTTCTATATAATTGAGTTCATAAATATTAATTTTGTCTACTCCTGATCTCTTTCTGATAAGTCTTTTAATTTCAGAAAAGTGTTTCAGGATATTCACAATCTAGGAATTACTAGTACCATTTGATGAACCCAGAGTATTATTTCAGCCCTTATACTTATTTTATTTGGATCAGGAAGGTGTTTGTGTGTGCATGTGTATGTGTATGCATGTGTGTGTGTGGGTGTATGTGTGTATGTGTGTTTAGTGTTTTGGGAACAGAGACCTGGAGTGGACTGGTAACACAGGCTGGCTTCTTGTTTCTCCCCTCAAACTAAAGGTTAGAGCTTTATTTTTTTAACTTTAAATTTTAAAGATGTGGGGTACAATTTAGGGTTAAGTATACAAATGTTCATTATGCAGGTACCCTTGTTGATGACATTTCCCCTGCCTCCCAGCAGAATCCCACTACTGCCAAATCCACCCCCCCCCCAACCTGGCAATTTCCCACTACTGACAATCCTTTTCTTACAGTATTATGATAATTGTTCAAGGTCTACTTATGAGTGAGAAACTGTGACACTCAGGTCTTTGTTTATGTGATAGATTACTCAGTATTCTAGATATAGCTTTATTTCAAAAAGTCTTGCCTGCCCAAAGTCCACTTCCATGAACATCATGCCATTAGTAAACACCATGCCTCCTCCCATCACCTGATTCTTGACAGTCCCATGGCCCTATAAGAAACATTTGCTGCAGGGCCTGGCTGCTTAGACTCAACAGCAGAAAGAAGGATGTTGAAGAGGAATTGTGTGCCCAAACTACTTGTCTCCAGGACTCCAGCACAGAACTTACACTGACTATGACAATTGTTTTCCAGGAAAAAAAAGTGAGATACAGACAGAAAAAAAAGTATGTTATGGTGTCAAACAAGTTGTGTCCCTGCTAAAGATTTTTTTGTCTCCTACACAAGTTTCTAGATGGTGACAAGATACCAGGTTGGGATTGTCAAGCTTTGCCCTCTTGGATATTCTTGGGATGAGGTGAAGAGAGGTGGCTTCTGAGTTCTGAACTTCTGACTTTTCTGTAAGAGTGCTTGTCTCTGATTGTTAATTTAAGAGATGACCAGAATAGAAAGAATTAGTGCCAAAGGACACTAAAGTGGATAGAAAGAGGCAAGGTCACTGTAATGAAGTTCAAGAAGCCTGGTTCCTGGGTCTATCTCTTTCATCCATTTCCTTCAGTACTCACAAAAGACACCTGGCTTCAAGTAACTCAATTTTCCATATTTATGGTACATTGTGACAGTGACTTCCAACTATTTTTAAGCTGAAGAACTCTGTCTTCAAATGAAATCTCATAAGAAACTTTAATATATATCATATGCACATTTAACGTGAAAAAGAGTGAGGAAGAAAGAAGGGAAGGGAAAAAAGCAAGAGGAGAAGAAAGGAAGAGGAAGAGTGGGCATGCACTGAAAACAATCTAAATAGCATAAAAAAGTCAACCACAAGGACAGGTAAAATATCTATATCCTGGAATGAGTAAGAGGTAAAAGATGAAAGTCTGTTATTTCCTCAATTACACACACTTTTCAAATGTTTCTCATAGTGTGAAAATCTCTCTATCTTGAGTATACCACCAATGTTTAAAGGTGTGTGTGTGTGTGTGTGTGTGTGTGAAGATATGTGTGTGTGTGCACGCATGCATGTGTGGTATAATATGGTGCCCAAACTCAAGCCAACTACTTACACTAACCCAGCAACTGTTCTAAACCTAGAAGGACAACCAATCGTGCTGATTTATTAAAATATGCGAGGGAGGAGAGGGAGAGGGGCACATAACATCAAATGGGTACCTGATCTCAAACCAGGCAAAGTAGGATCCAAAGGGAGGCCCAAACTTTACCTGCATGATGACCTCTTATCTACCTAATCCTGAATTATGCCCCACATCTTTGGAAGGAAGGAAGGAAGGAAGGAAGGAAGGAAGGAAGGAAGGAAGGAAGGAAGGAAGGAAGGAAGGAAGGAAGGAAAAATGATGTGTCTGTCTCCAACCTGTGTCTTCCTAAGGACTTCATGGGAACCTTTGGCTGCTTCTGGGCCATCGTTAGAGGCTACTGATGACCCCACTCCTGTTAAACTAGAAGATCACTGCAATACAGAAAAGAGTAGTGGGGAGGGGAGGCTAGGTCCCCACCTGCTGGGCCTCCCTCAATTTTGCCAACACTCTGGAGACATCTCTGTTCAATATGGTTAGAATTGCACAGACTGACCAATGTCTAACTTGTTTTGAGATTTATTTTATAAAGTCTAGGTAAGATATGAGCTTTGCAAATATTTTTATCCATTCTATAGACTGTCTTTTCTTTCTCGCAAAAATATCTTTGAAAGTTTTTAATTTTTTAAAAGTCAAATTTTATCTTTATGAATTATGCTATTGGTGTTATAAGGATTATGTGCCTAATTTGATGTCTAATTTGAAGTCATTTATGCCTACTTGTACAATTTTTGTAGTTTTGGTTTTGCATTTAGGTCTATGATCCAATCTGAGTTACTGTATATAAAAGGTGTGTGATGTATATATTAAGGTGCATTGTTATATATTTTGTATGCATAATTATTCTGGCACCATTTGTTGCAAAAATTATTCTTTGTCCATGAAATTAACTTTACACCTTTTTTTGGGAAACCAATAACCATATATCTGTGGAACTATTTTTGAGTACTCTTGGAAAAAAAAGCATTAATTTACTATGTGTCTATCTTTCCACTAATACAGACTGGCTTGATTACTGAAGCTTCCTTTATACAAATTACATACACATTGTCTTCACTTTGATTCCTGGTACACACCTCTAAATTAACACATCAAAATTAAACTCCTGTGTGTCACCAATACCATCTTCCCCCACCATGCACTCTTCCTGCAGTTTCCTCATCTTGATCAATAGTAGCTCCATCCTTCTGGTCAGCAGGTCACTGCCAGCACCTTCATCATTCCTGTCCATATAGTCCATATGAAATTATCAAGAGAGGTCATCAGCTCTACCTGGGAAATAACATACAGAATCCTCTCACTTCCTCACCATGAAGACATCTACAGTGGCCCACCTCATCAGCATCTCTTGCTTGGATCACTCTCACAGTCTACTGATTTGTTGCTCTTCCTCCACCCTGGTCCCATTTAGATATGTTATCCATGCCCCAGCCAGAGTACTCCTGCTTAAATATAAGTTAAATAGTGTTGAATTAGAAAGAGTACTGGGTGGTCACAGGAAAATAGAAAAATACCAGGCAACAGTTAAGAAATCATATGACCAGCCAAGGAGGAACTGAAATAAGCTGTAAAGACAATGAACTGATAAAGCCCTGAAAAAAAAAAAAAAAACAGGATGTCGTCAAACCAGCTAAGACCTACTGGATCCAACATGGCAATGGATTTGACTAGCAAGTGACCTCCAGGTACATTATACCCTCCTTAGCATGCTAAATGGCAAACCCATCAGCACCAAGACAGTCCTGGATTTGACCAACTAAGGAAAGAAAAGGGGAGGGTACCAAATTCCAGGGTAAAAAAAGAACGAGTTCATTCAGTTATATGGGAAGAGTCATAACAGTAAAGAGAAGATAATTTAGACTGATGTACATCAGGAAGGAAGTAGTAAAATGCTAGCACAACCATGACAGGTATTGTTAGCAAGGGCTCAGCTATAAATAATGAGAATAAAGATCAACTTTCTCAGTACAAATCACCAATGACAGTGATCACCAGCTTTGCCCAAACACATAAATAATTTTCCTTGGATTCAGTTATCTTAGAGTTCACAGAACCTTGAAAACACCAGTAATTATTTTACCACCACCAAAACAAATAAATGTAAAGAAAGAAAACACTCCAAAACAACAATAGGGACATGCATACGGAGACTACTACCAATCTACTTAGTAAGTGGAATTGAACACACATTACCTGTGTGCACACAGCACAGAAAGCACTTTGGGGGAAGCAGCGCTGAACCCCAACAGGCTTCTGCCATCAACAGCCTTGCACAGCTAGCAGGGGAATTAAGATGTGTGCACATAAAGAGCGACATTCCAAATTGCATTTGGGCACGAATCATATCAGATGTCTTGTAATGTTCAATTCCCTTCAGAGCTGGGAGGAATTTTAAGGGAAGGGATTTGTGGGCTCCAGAAATAGCCAAAGTAGATAAATCTTCCTAAATGAGAATCTTTCCTTCTGGAAGCATGAATTTCCCTAGTGTCAATTAATTTTAAAAAAACTATTCCATGTCTTCAACTACTTGCACTCCTATAGCCATTATAGCTACCTAAAAATCTATCTTATGTGATAATTGTTCTAAAGCATGAAAGTTTTAGGTCAACCACAGATAGAAAGGATTATGTGCACAAAACTTGCCTAACTTTTCCTTTGCCCACTAAATCTATGTAGTCTATCTGCTATATGACATATATCTACCTTGGCCATATTTTGATTAAGCGAAATTAATTCGGTATGGTTAAGAAAATATGAATGAGACCCATGAATAAGATGGTGAAAAATAGTGAGAAAACACAACACCAAAAAGTAAACCACTGGACATTTCTTTTTTATCTGAAATACTTTTTCACGTAACCAACTATAGGGTGCAAGAGATAAGGAACGGCCACCTAACTCATGACTTGAGTAGCTGACCTCTGGGTTCCAGGCAGGATTCTGGCAGGAGTATCTGCACACTTAGTGTGGGAATCATTTGGAAGACCTGAAAAGCCTTATTTTCAGAAACAACATTCTTATGGTTCCTTCAGGAATGATTATGAAACCCAGAACACAGTATATCTGGGTGTGATTCAGCACCAGGACAATATTCTTTTTCATACACCTCCAAGCTAAAGTCAATTCATGGACCTAAAACCAGGAACATAAATGTTGATGCCTGTTCTGATGGGTAAGTTGGTCTTGTTTTTCCCACTGTTTTCTAATGAGGGGAGATCTATGCCACTCACTGGCAGTTCAATGAAACTTATTTCCATCATGAGTAATGCCTTCTCCTTTCCTCTTAACCTGACCAGGGTAAAGAGCAAGCTGTGAAACAAAGCACATAGCCTGGTGGGGATTCTGACCTCAAAAATCTGGCATTCAAAAAGACGTTTCTACTTTGGCACTGAACTTCCAAGGTCAGGTTCCTCAAAGCCAGTTTCTTTGAAAAATTTGTTTAGCCCTAAGGCAATAATATGCTATCTTCTCTCTTTGGTCTAAATGGCTGAAAAGAGATCCTCTTAACCCAGATTCAGGTCAATATTCTGAGAGGTGTGAGTTTTTTATAGAAATTTATATTTGAAGTTAGGATGTTCCCAATATGTCCAGATCAGTATGCCCATGAAGACACAAGATGATACTAAGTTATCTATACATAAGCTCTCATGCTGTCAGAATTTCACAAATGTACACTCTATGACTGATTTCTTAATCTAACACACTCATTAATAAATTTAACAAAAATTTACAGAACACTGGTTATGATTCAGGCTCTGTTCTAAGCATGAGAAAGGCTGTGGCGAGCATGACAAAGTCTCTGCTCACATCGAGTTTATATTCAAATGGGAGGAAATTACGTAAAAGTAAACAAAAAACAAATATTTCTCAGATTATGGCTATGGTAAAAATTTATCTCCATTATTCTACTTAATGAGACGAATGGTATGATTCCATTTCCGGTCACGTTTGTGCTTGGTTGGGATTATGCGATGTTTATGAGCCAAAGAGTTTTAAGTTAACTTCCAGGTCCATGTTAAATTTTTGTCAGCTTTTCTTTTTTAATGTCATTACTGACAAATGATTCACATGGCATATAATTTTCCCATTTAAAGTGCACAATTCAATGGTTTTAGTATTTTTGAGCAGTTGTGCAACTATCAGTATGTCCTAACATTAGAATATTTGCATCATCCCCCAAATAAACCACGTACCCATTATCAGTCAGTTCCCATCAACTGCTATTCCCTCTCCCCCAGCTATAAGCAACCACAAATCTACTTTGTGTTTCTATAGGTTAGTCTTGTCTGTATTTTGTATAAGTGGTATTATACAATATATGATCTTTTGTTACTGGTTTCTTTTACTTAGCGTAAATGGCTATGTTGTAGAATGTATCAGTATGTTATCTCTTTTTTATTGCTGAATAAAGGAAACCCCAAATTTTATCTGTATGATGACCAGTTATGTACCTAACCCTGAATATTAACCCACATACTTTAATTAATTAGTTAACTAATTAAGTATTTCATTACATGGATATACCATATTTTAGCTATTCATTAATTAATATACATTTCAATTGTTTCTACTTTTTGGCTAATATGAACAATGTTATTATGAAAAATTATGTACAAATTTTTGTGCAGGCATATGCTTTCATTTCTTTTAGGTATAAACTTATAAGTAGATGTATCATAAGTCTATGTCTAACATTGGAAAAAATTTCATAATGTTTTAGAAAATGATTGAATGTGATTACATTCCCAAGAGCAATCAATGAGAGTTACAATTTTTCTACACCCTCATCAACACTTATATGATATTTTTTATTAAAGTCATATTGGGTGTTTAGTGATATCACACAATAGTTTTCATTTGTATTGTGGAATGACTAAATTGTTGGGCATCTTTCCATGTGTTCATTGGCCATTTACATTTATTCTTTAGAGAAATGTCTATTCAAACCTGTGACTCACTTTTTCAATTAGATTACTTGTCTTTTTATCATTGAGATGTAATGGTTTTTATATATTTTTAAATATATAATTTTTAAAGAATATATTATATCCCTTGTCACATAGATGATTGCGAATATTTTCTTCTATGGTGTGTGTTGCCTTTTCCACTTCTTGGTGTCCATTGAAATACACATGTTCTTAATTTTAATGAAGTCCAATTTGTCAGGGCTTTCAATTATATTTAAATGTTCTATATATCTTTTCTTTCTTTTTTTTTTTTTTTGAGTTGAAGTCTCACTCCATTGCCCAGGCTGTAGTGCAGTGGCACACTCACAGCCACCCCAGCATCTACCTGTTGGGCTCCTGTGATCCTTCTGCCTCAGCCTTCCAAGTAGCCAGAACTACAGTGGCATGTTACTATGCTCTGATAATTTTTGCTTTATTGTAGAGATGAGGGCTCACCAAATTGTCCGTGCTGGTCTCGAACCCATGGGCTCAGGCAATCCACTTGCCTCAGCCTCTCAAAGTTCTGGGACTGGCCACTGGGCCCAGCCGATCCATATATCTTATGCATAGATAAGATATATAGATATAGATATAAAAGATATATCTACACATCTTATTTTTGTGCCAATAGCACACCTCTTGATTGTTGCAGCTGTGTAATATTTGACACTGGAAAGTGTGAATCCTCCAAATTTATTACTTTTCAAAATTGTTTTGGACATTCTACATCCTCTGTATTTCTGTTTGAATTTTGTGATAGTTTAACCAATTTATATAATAAATTCAGTTGGAATTTTGATAAGAATCATGTTGAATCTATAAATAAATTTGAGAAGCACTGCCATCTCAACACAATTATGTCTTTCAAACTATGACCACGGACTTTTAATTTAAGGTTTCTTTAATTTTTAACAATATTTAAGTTTTGCACTGTCTTTTAAAAATTTATTTTCAAGTATTATATTCTTCCTGGTGCTATTATAAATGGAATCACATATTTTTAAAAATCATTTTTGAGATGTTCATTGTTAGCATATAAAATCACAATTTATTTCTGTATGTTGATCTTTTATCTTGCAATTTTTTTTGAGCTATGTTTTTGGCTAAAATAGGTTTTTAAATTAATTGCTTAACATGTTCTATATACAAAGTCATATCTTATTGGAATAAAAAAATAGATTTACTTTTTGTTCTCAAACTGAAGGCCTTTATTTTTTTTCTGTCCCAATTTCCCTGGCAAGAACCTCAGAAAAATGTTAAATATAGAAGTTATGAATAGATGTCGTGTCTTATTCCTGATGTTAGCAGAAAATAACTCTGTCTCTTATCATTAACTATGATGATTGACATGGATCTTTTGTAGATGTTGTTTCTTGGGTTGAGGAATATTTCTTATAGTCCTGGTGTTTTTATTATGAAGAGATGTTGGATTCTGTCAAATGTTTTTTTCTGGATATATTGAGAAGATTGTGTGATCTTTGTTCTTTATTCTATTACTGTGGCTTTTGGGTGGGTTCTTTATCCACATTATGACCATGAATTTTCTTTCCATTTATTTAAATCCAGAGACTCTCCAGAACTCATTTTCCTTCTACCACAGCCATCTGCAGTATTCAAGGCCACAGTTGGGCAACCCTCTTGGATCCCCTTTTGTTATGGGAGCTTTTCCATCCTCTCAATAAATCCTGCTTTCTCACCTTTCGGAGGCCGTGTCCCTCATTTCTTGTGGGTGCGTCCCCCATAAAAAAAAAAAAAGACCAAGTTTTTCAGTTAGTCTATGCATTTAAATGATTACAATAAACACAACCACTCTACTGACGCTTGCAGAACATCCAGAATAAGTTAGAAATGAACCATAATTATTTTAAAGCAATTAGATGCTGAGGTTGTTTGTTATGTGGATGCTTTATAAATATGTCCATAACATTTTCTTTAACAAATTCCCCTTATACTGTGCAGTCTATTTTCCTTCACAGCGAGTATGAGTTGAAATGAGCTATTCACTATTTACAAACAGAATTAAGAAGATGAAGTTTTTAGGCTAAGTTATATTGATACAAAGGCACCTCTCTCTCTCTCTCTCTCTCTCTCTTTCTCTCTCTCTCATCACTTACTCTGTGGAAATCTAGATATACTTTTGGAAGACTCTCAGCCATCCCTACGAAATGGCCCATGTAGCCAAAACATTTCAAAAGTCAATGAAGAACTGAAATTTTATGGCAAATACCATGGAGAAAATCAACTACGAAGTTATCAGTCTTCTTACTGATACTACTGAGTAAGTGTTTCAGACTTAGTAAAGTTCTTTATTCCTGATAGAGATGTGCATAATTTCTCTTTGGTGGAACAGATAACACCCCCCTCCCCACCAGATATATTATTGGTGAACATTAGCCAGTTTTTGTATGTAACCCTTAAATTATATACTAATGTTGGTTTTTTAAAAGACGTGGGGTACAATTCAGGGTTAGGTACATATGTGGTCATCCTACAGGTAAAGTTTGGGCCTCCCTTTGGTCCTCATTTCACCTGGTTTGAGATTGGGTATCCTTATTAATATTATGTGCCCCCCATATACTAGGCTTTAAAGTGTTATGTAAATCTGTCACTCCGTGTTACTGGTTGTCTAATTATGTAATATTAAAATAAAATAATCTATACATGTTTAATTGTATGTATTTTTAGAATCATAATTCTACTATTTAGAAAATTACACTTGAAGAGCTACTTACATAAATTAAATAAAATTAATTCCTATCATTTATTTAAATATAAGTCTAAGAGCTATTTTTCCTTCCAAGATTTTTGTTTTTAAGTAGCACTCCTCTGAGTAACTTAGTAGATGCCTTGGGACTTTTTCATTTTAACTTATCTCTCTGTATTAATATTGCCCACGTTCATGTGATAAACTGGGCCCTGAAATGTTAATTGACTTGCTCGGTTTCTCCTAGTTAGTTAATTGGTAGAAATAATCATTAGATCTGACACCAATCAGCACTTTCCACTAAACTACAATGCCTCTGAAATATAAGCAGATCTAAATTTTTGTTTTCACAAAAGAGTAGATAATGACTAGAGGATAACCTAATTGAGATTGTACCATCTGACTTGTTCCCCTGCCCTGAAGCAGTGAGGATTAGTACTAAACACTCATGTCCCCCCATAGCAGATATCACTAAGTAACCTGACACATTTTCACTGGTTAAACCATTCTCAACATGAAACCACTACCAATCAAGAGTAGATTAAAAACTATTCTTGTCTTCATTCTAGAGTCTCAAAATTATTGCTGTTTCTTGAGATCAGAATGATGTGTCATGTCTTTACTTTGAAATGAATGAAATATGAAATATCCAATCTGAAAAACCTATAATAACCTGTAATCACTAGCTTGACATAAGTATCTCCATTTTGTAACTGATCTTCCATGTTAACCTAGAAATAGCCCCCTTCTGTAACCTTCCCGTAATCATATTGCACAGCCACATTCCTGTGCCCCTCGGTACTTGGAAACTCCCTAGGTGCACAAATTCTGTAGCTATATGTACCCCTTCGCCATCAAATGTTTTTCCAAGAAATATTAATCAAACTGTACCGCTTATGTAATTTATGCCTTTAAATAACCACTACTCACTCCGTTCGGGGCCGAGAGTTCTTTGAACTCTAGTCCGCTCTCGGTCACCGGCGACAATAAAGGACACATAATTTAACCCTCTCTGCATGTTGGAATCGTTTCTCCCAATCCGGCTATAACAACTTTACCTGACAATTCTCCAGGGCAGGCTACATTTTGAATTCCAGATTCACACACTAAAAATAAAGAGAAGATTATCTTTTAGATTCTAATAGCTCTAAATATCCCATAATATCCTGACTATGATTTTTTCCCCCAAGACCATTAAACTGTAGCTCAAAAAGCATGTCCTTTTTTATCTGCTACATGAGTCTGAGTCACAGTGTAATTCTGATACCTATTTCCCAAAGTTAGTACAAAGTAACTTTGACTGTATGTCACTTGGGAGATCTGGCATGCCAGACATTCTGTCTTTATGCGAAATTAATGCTCATACTTATTGTTCCTTAATAAATGAGGAAAAATGTCCTCACACAAGAAGCTAACAGACCCAATTCCACTGTGATTAAATTTTCTTTCGTTCTTGCAGAAACACAGGAAATCTGGTCTCCAAATAGTTAGGGGATGCAAGCCTCCACCAAACACACCCATGGATTGTAAAATCAAAAGTAACAGGACTACTCCCAGGATGTTGGGACAACCATATATTTTCCCAGTGTCTATTGAGTCGGGTGTCAAAGCTCAAATTTCTTGCATCAAGATGGACTCAGATTTCAGAACCAGACCCTGGAGTCAAGAGTCAAGAACTCTCCCATTCCCAGATGTAATCATATTTTGAATCATCTGTTGTACCTTCTGGATCTTCTGGATTCCTCCACCACAAGGTTAGTCTGGTGTAGTTTTTAAGACCATAGTAATAAGTCACTGCTTAATGGCTGCCTAATCACAGCCATTTCTTTTCTAGGAAGTTATATACTGTTCTTCTAAGACATACAGATAAGCCCACTCACACAGGATTAAATACGCCCACATCCAAATGGCTTTTATTCTTGATAGACTGATAATAAAGTGTAGGGATATATTTGGATGCTTTAAAATTCACTAGAAGGATACTTCTAATTACACTAGCAGGTCTAAAATATAATTGTATTTTTTTTTTCAATGAAATGGATTGCACATAGAGGAATGCCAAGTCTTCAACTTGTAATATTCTTCCTTACATTAAATCATCATTTAAGTGTTTTTATGTTTAGTTTATTTTATTATAAAAATTGGAGATAAAACTGAGGATTTACTACATAATTAGGCTGCAAATAATTAACACCTGGGCTTCTAACTAGCCCTTACTCCCCCTGGTAGTGGACCAGGTATGCTTTGTATTGTCACGTGTCCTCCAACCTCCTAGAAATAAGTGTTTTTCTCATAGTTCTCCCTTCTTTATTGTTACAGCCTGACTGAGTTCTTATGTCCACTGCCCAGAAAAATCAAACACAGCCATTACAGAGGAGAAAAAGTTTAGTATCACAAAGCAGTTGAGTGAGGAAGGCAAGAGATCATGAGATGGAAAGATTAGCCCAGATTAGCTGGATAGGTCCCATGTAGTCACTTAGAAGTGAAAGCAGAGACAGAGGGTGAGAATCAGGAGATTGAGATACTGTGCTGCTGCCTCTGACAAAGAAGAAAGGTGTCACATAACAAAGAATACAGGCAGCTTCTAGAAACGGGAAAAGCATAGACTATCCCCTGACTCTTCCAGCAGGAATGCAGCTCAACCCCCTCAACTTTAGTTCATTAAAGCATAATTTGGACTTCTGACATCCAGAATTGTAAGATAATAATTTTTAGTGTTTTAGGCTACTAAAGTTTTGCTAATTTGTTATAAGCAGCAATAGGAAATTAATACAACCAAATGACGGCAGAGAATTCTTAGTGAAGCAGAGCCCCAGTATTTCTCTGTATCATATGGTTTGACGTGCCTTGTAATTTCAACTAGTATTTAACCATGTTTTCAGTGATAAGTGAAGGAAGCAATACAAAAGTATAAATCATCATCAAAAGCGAGGTGAATCTACTTTCCAGAAGTTTAATACCTTTTTCCCAGACTGCCTAATCCTTCCAGAAAATTGACAATTCCTCTTGACGACTTTCTGAAATGTCTAAATTATTAACAACTAATCTGATTTTCTTCTACCTGGTTCTCTGTGTTTGCTAAATTAAGTCAAGAAAGTCTAAGGGTCCATTTTCTAATTTGTTCCATTTTAAAAGTTGGAGTTAAAAGTTGGCAGTGTACCGCTGCTCAACCAAGGGAAATATTTGTAGCAGTGAAGGTAATGTAATTCAGGAGGCCATGCAATGTCAGGTTCCATTGCAATATAAATAAATCTCAATACATTAAACTCCCTTAACTATCTTTCAACAATATTGCACACTGAATGTTCATAGAAATTACTTGAAGCAACTACAATAAAGCATTAAACAAATAAAAGGTTTTTCTATTAAAAGACCAGGACTTGGTCATGAACCACCACTGAAGAAGCATTCAATGTTCTTACAGCTCCAACATCATTTAAAATGTTCTAAAACCTGAATGTATGTGATATTGTAGGAGCTAGTCTTCCTGCAGGCAGGAAGTACCAAACACTGATGACAAAACCCAGGTTTTTCTCATTTCTGCCTACTGCTCTTAGAAGAAAATCCAAGCACTCTAGCCTGATGTAGCATTAGTGGTCCCAGCAGGAAGCTCAAATTGATTTGTAGAGTATAATTTATCAAAGGAAATATCTTGAGGTGTGAAGGGAATATTTATAGGGTTAAGGAACGTAAGAAGAGTGTTGAGAAACCCAGAAACTGGTATCAACAGAAAGCCTTTACTATCCCCGAATCTGAAGAATCCAGGGAAGGAAATAGTCAGGAGGCCATCTGACAGGGACTGTAACTCGGGATTGTTGCAACCATTGCCAAAGCCATGATTCCAAAGCAGAAAGCAAATGGGGAAAAATACTTCAGTCTTTTTCCTTCCACCTTCCCAGCTCCTTCTGGGGCCTCCCATTGGCCAACACTGACCACAGTCCAGTTGATAAAGGAGTTCAGGTGATGAATTATCTAGGGGTCAGTCCCTAGACACAAAACAAGGCAAAGAAGGCTTGCAAGTGTATGTAGTAAGAGCAAACAGAATAATCGACATACCTGGATTCATGAATGTCTTTGGTTTGACTTCATGTTTTCTTCCCACATTTGTCTCATGCAACCATTTCTATAAAATTTCATAGTGACATAAGAAAATGGACCTATCAATGGCAAGGAAAATCTAAGGTCAATCCACTGCTTGCCAATACCACGTTTTTCCTCCCATGCTCTTGTTGGTGGGTACCCAGGTTGCCTCAAAGCACGGATCCCTCAGACAGAGCATTGCAATATTCATTATCATACATACATAATGATAGATTTGTTCTTTTTCTTATTGATTTGTACAAGTGCCTGCATATTTCACCTATCAATATTTTGTTAAGTTTAGACCCTGCAAATGTCTCCTGGAAGATTGTACTTCAATAAATCTAGTTGTGATCTCAACAAAACATAACACCATGACAATTCAGTCTTCCTTATTATGATAACATCTTCTTTTCAGCTACAACAAGAAATAGATGCCTGGGGTACCTTACATTCTCATTTTCACTGACACTAATTCTTTTCAGAATATGACACAGCACTGTATTTTCCATATGCCTATATCGTTGTATTTACTTATCATTTTATTTAAAGTTTAAACAGTCCCTACTTATTCATTTTAAGGAAAAATGCATTTAATGGCCTAATATTTGGGAAATATAATGTATAAACAACTTCCAGAATCAAGGTATGGGGTGAAATAGATACAGAAAACTAGTCAAAGGAAATTCTAGAGTAGAAATTAATACACATGCATTCTTTGCTCTGCAGATAAATTCACCCTCATTTCCTTTTTGGTGCCAAACCTTCTTTCCCACTGAATAATCATTCTGAAAATTCACCCTTCCCAACCACTCAGTGCTGCCCTCCTAGAACACAGCACATGATTAGAGAGGAAATTTGATTAATATGACAAAGTCAACCAATGTGCTACTTTCTCCACAGTGATTGACTTAGGTTTAGGCATGTGACCCAAACAGAATTAATGAGAATCAGTTAAGACTCCTTTAGTCTTCTAGATAAAAAAATTCTCAGACTTTCCCATGGGAGCTGATATTCTGAGGATGTAAAATCTGGGTTAATGCATCCATCTTTCACTCATTCTTTTATTTATTTCTTTAATAAAAGAAAGTCTTTCTGAGAAGCTGAACATACTACTGGAGGAAATGAGAAAGTTATCTGTAGATGTCAGGTGGAGGGAAGATCAGTGCAATGACCCTGAGGCAGACACATCTTCGGCTTGTGGGAGTCATAGTAGAGTAAACAGAGTAAATAATGGTAGGAAATGAAGGAAAGCCTGTCCATAAGAGTCAATGGCCTGACAGAAAAAAAGGAGAGACATTGGGTTGGGGGGTGGAGTGAAAGCATCTTGGTGATATGCTTGACCGCAAATTAGTCCTGAAAACGGTCTTATTTTGCAAGGATGTGTTTTAACTTGTAGGCGCTCCATGTATTTTTGCCTTGTGAACTCCTTTCTTTATTAAAAAAAAATTAGAGCCGGGCTCGGTGGCTCAGCCTGTAATCCCACGCCTTTGGGAGGCTGAGGTGAGTGGATTGCCTGAGCCCGCGGGTTCGAGACCCGCCTGGGCAAGCGAGACCTCATCTCTACAATAAATCAAAAAATCAGCCGGGCGT
>CAUYQG010067127.1:0-11876 GCA_963574415.1 Tarsius wallacei | reverse complement strand
TCAGCCTACTGATTCAAATTTTAATCTCATCTAGAAACACCATCACAGACACACCTGGAAATAATGTTTACTGTATAATTTTTATTGCAATAGTTTTAGCGGTACAGGTGATTTTTGGTTACATGAGCATATTGAATAGTGGTGAAGAAGTCTGGGCTTTCAGTGTACCCATCACCCCTAGTAGAACACACTGTACTCAATAGGTGATGTTTCATCCCTCACCTCTTTCCGACCCTCCCTCTTCTGAATTTCCAATGTCTGTGGTACCATTCTCTCTGCCTTTGGAGACCCATAGCTTGGTGCTCACATATAAATGAGAATATGTGGCATATGTGGCACTTCTCTTAGGATAATGGTCTCCAATTTTGTCCAAGTTGCTGCAAAAGACATCATTTTGTGCATTTTTATGGCTTATTAGTATTTTGTGGCACATAGGTATGTACACCACATATTCTTTATCCGCTTGTCAGCTAATGGAACATAACATTGAATCCACATCTTTGCTATTGTGAATTTTGCCATGATAAACATGAAGTAGGAATGTTTTCAACTTTTCCCCATTCAAAATGATGTTGGTCATGAGTTTGTTGCATATGGCTTTGATTATTCCTTCTCTGCTTATTGTATCAAGGTTTTTATTAATCCTCAAGGAGTGCTGGATTTTATCAAATACTTTTTCTGCATATATTGAAACTATCATGTTTTAAAATTTTTAATTGTGCTTTTGTGGTGAATCATGTTTATTGACTTGCATATACTGAACCATCCTTGTATCCCTGGGATGACACCCACTTGATCATTGTGAATGATCATTTTGATGTGTTGTTGGATTCAGTTTGCCAGTATATTGTTGAGAATTTTTTCATCAATATTTATCAGAGATACTGGTCTGTAGTTTTCTTGTGTGTGTGTGTGTGTGTGTGTGTGTGTGTGTGTGTGTGTGTTTTCCTAGCTTTGGTATCAGAGTAATACTAGCTAATGAGTTAGGGAAAATTCCCTCCTTCTTGATCTTATGGAATAGCTAGCTTCAGTAGAATTGGTGTCAGTTCTTTGAAAGTCTGGCAGAATGTGGCTATATATCCATCTGTTCCTGGGTTATTTTTTGGGAGGGGGAGATTTTTAATTACTGATTCAGTCATTCTACTTGCTATTAATCTTTTTGGAGTTTTTATTTCTTCCTGATTCAAGGTTGGGGGATTGTATGCTTGCAGAAATTTTTCCATTTCCTCTAGATTATCTAGTTTGTTTGCATAGAGATGTTAATAATAATCTCAGAAGTCTTTTATATTTCTGTGGTATAAGTTATAGTGTCTCCATTTTCATTTCTAATTGGGCTAATTTGAATTTTTCTCTATTGTTTGTAATTAATCTAGCTAATGATCTATTATTTTTTTTTTAAAGAACCAACTTTTTGTTTCATTGATTCAGTATTTTCCTTTGTTTGTTTCAGTTTCTTTTAGGTCTGCTGTGATTTTTGTTATTTTTTTTTCTGCTAGTCTTGGGTTATGTTTCTTCTTGCTTTTCTATTCCCTTGAGGTGTGACTTTAAGTTGTCAGTATTTGATCCTTCTGTCTTTGATGTAGCCGTTAAGAGCTACACGTTTTCTTCTGAGGCCAGCTTTTTGTTATTCCCCAGAGATTTTTATAATATGTGTCAATGTTGTTATTCATTTCAAGAACTTTTAAAATTTCCATCTTGATTTCATTGTTGACCCAAAGATTATTCAGGACAAGATTGTTTAATTTCCATGTATTTGTTTGGTTTTGAGAGTTCCTCATGGAATTTATTTCTGAATTTATTCCATTGTGATGTGAGAAAGTATTTGTAATGATTACAATTTTTTGAATTTATTGAGACTTGTTTTGTGGCCTATCAAATGGTCTATCTTATAAAATGTTCCGTGTGCTGATGAGAAGTGTATATTCTATACCTTTGAGGCACGATGTTGTATATATCTATGAGGTCCATTTGTTTTAGAGTCCAGCTTAAGTCCAGTGTTTCTTTGTTGACTTTCTGCCTTGATGATCTACCTATTGTTATTAGTGGAGGGTTGAATCCCTCACTTTTATTATATTGCTATCTCTTTACTTAGTTAAAAACAGAATTTGTTTTAAAAGCTTGAAGCTCAGGTCTTAGATAAATATACCAGGGGTACCCCCAAAAGTATACATATTTTAAGAAATTTGAAGAGATGTTCACCATAATCAGAAGTGTCTGAACCTTGATGGTAAACCACTTTGAGCACCTCTTGCAATTGCAGAAGTCAAACATAACTTGCATTCGTCTTATTGAGTATTACAATTTTAATATAACTTTTTCTTTCTTAAAATGTGTATATAGGCTGATCATAGTAGCTCAAACCTATAATCCCAGCAGTTTGAGATGCCGAGGCTAGTAGATTGCTTGAGCCCGTGGGTTCAAGACCAGCTTGGGCAACTTGGCAAGACCTCGTCTCTACAATAAATAAAAAAATTAGCTGGGTGTGGTAGCATGTACCTCTAGTTCTGGCTACTTGGAAGGCTGAGGCGGAAGGATTGCCCAAGTCCAGCGGGTCAAGGCTGAGGTGGTCGTGAGCGTGCCACTGCACTCTAGCCTGGGTGACAGAGTGAGATGCCAACTCAAAAAAAAAGTGTATACATTTTTGGCACCCTCTGTATATTTGAAATGGTTATATATTCTTAATTAATTTATCTCTTTATCATTATATAATTACCTTCTTTGTCTTTTTTTGCTATTGTCAATTTAACGTTTGTTTCATCTGATATAAGAATAACTACTTCTTTCTATTCATTTCTGGTTTTAATTTTCTGTGAATATTTTCCTGACACATTTATCTTGAGCATATAGGAGTCTTTGTGAGTTAAGTGGGTCTCTTGAAGCTGGAAGATATTTGGACTTTTTTTTACATACATTATTCTATTCCATATATTCTAAGTGGGGCATTTTAACCATTTACATTCAAGGTTAATAATGATATATGAGGTACTGTTCCAGTCATCTTGCTGATCGTTACATGGTTACTTTGTCTCTCTATTGTTTTAGTATTTTCTAAGCCCTATAAGTTTTATAATTTCCAGTGTTTTTCTACTGGAGCTTTTGTCCTTTTTCCCCAATGTTTAGAACTCCTTTGAGCCTTCTTCTGTGGATCTGGAATAGTGATGACAATTTCTCTCAGCATCTGATTATCTGAAAAATACTGCATTTCTCTTTCGTTTATGATATTAGTTTTTCATGACACAAAATTTTTGGTTGATATTTATTCTGCTTGAGGAGAGCAAAGATAGAATCCCATTCCCTTCTGTCTTGTAAGGTATCTGCTAAGAAGTCTGCTATTATTCTGATGGGTTTGCCGTTATAAGTTATTTGATGATTTTGTCTCACTGCACTCAGAATTCTTACCCTCACATTGACTTTAAATAACCTAATGGGTGTATGCCTTCAAAATGACCTTTTTGCAATGACTCTTCTAGGAGTTCTTTGGACTCTCTTGTATCTGGCAAGACTAAGGAATTTGTCGTCAATTTCTTCTTCAAATAGATTTTACATACTTGTTGCTATGATTCTCAGGTTTGGTTCTTAGGTTTGGGTCTTTCATTTCCAGAAGTTCAGATTGGTTAGTTTTAAAGTATCTATTTTTTTGGAGAAATTTTCATTCATGCTTTGAATTTTTTTTTTTGTCTTTATGTTGGTTTTTGACATTCTCTTGGATCTCACTGAGCAATTTTATAATCCACCTTGAATTATTTATCTGGAATTTCAAAGATTTATTTAGATTAGTGTCCATTTCTGGGGAGTCAATGTGGTTTTCTGGGAGAGTTGAAAATTTTTTTTCTTCATATCGCCAGTATTATTTTTCTAGTTGCTTCTCATTGGGTAGACTGTTTCTAATTATTTTAAGTTTATGTTTCATTAATTTCTTTCTTTTCCTTTAGGATGTATCTTTATTTATTTTTATTTTAAAGATGGGGAGTATAATTCATGGTTAGTACATAAGTAGTCATCATAAAGGTGAAATTTGGGCTCCCATTGGTCCTCACTTCACCTGGTTTGGGATCAGGTACCCTTATTATAGTTATGTGCCCCTGCCTCCAGGTAGTGACCCGCTTCTGTCAGTCCCTTTCATGTAGTATTAAGATAAATGTTCAGGGTCCACTTATGAGTGAGAACTTGTGGTATTGTTGTTTTCTGTGATAGATCACTGAGTTGGATGGATTCTGAATCCATCCGAGTTGCTGAGAAGTCCATAATTTTGTCCTTCTTTATGGCTATGTAATATTCCATCATGCATATGTACCACATTTCTTTTATCCAGTTCACTTTCGATGGCCAGCATGATTGGTTCCATGTTTTTGCTATTGTAAATAGTGCTACAATAAACATGCATGTGCTGGTATCTTTTTTATAGAACGAGTTGAGTCCCTCCGGGTATATTCCCAGAAGAATTACTGGGTCATATGGTAGGACGATTTTTAGATCTTTTAGAAATCATCAGGCTGTTTTCCACAGAGATTGCACTTGTTTACACTCCCACCAACAGTGCAGAAGCATTCCCTTTACCCCACATCCTCTCCAGCTCCTGTTGTGTTTTGAGTTATTAATGATGGCCATCCCAACTGGAGTTAGGTGGTATCACAATGTGGTTTTGTTTTACATTTCTTTGATGATTAGTAAGGCTGAGCACTTTTTAATGTATCTATTGGCTACTCATATGTCTCTTTTTGAACAGTGTCTATTCATGTCTTTTGCCCACTTTTTTAATAAGGTTGGTTGTTTGTTTTTTAATAGCGCTCTTTATTTTGTTTTGTTTTTCCTTTCAGCACATTTGACTTCCTTGTAGACACTGGATGTTAGGTCTCTGTCAGATATACAGTTAGCAAATTTTTTTCCCATTTTGTGGTTTGTCTCCCCACTCTCTTAATGGTTTCTTTTGCTATGCCAAAATTTTTCAATTTCATGAAGTCACAATTGTCTATCTTATCTCTTATGGCATGGGTTTTGATCAGGAATTGATTGCCTTTTTCAATTTCTGTGTCACCTGTGTTTTCTAAGATTCTTATAGTTTGAAGTTTAACATATAGTTCTTTGATCCATTTAGAATTGATTTTTGTGTATGGTGGTAGGTAGGGGTCCTGTTTCATTCTTCTACATGTAGTCAGTCGATTTTCCCAGCATCATTTACTGAACAGGTTCTCCTCTCCCCAGTAGTTGTTGGTGGAGACTTTGTCGAAGATGAGTTGGTTGAATAATTAAGGTTTTGTTTCCAGAACCTCTAGCCTCTTCCATCGGTCTATATACCAGTTCTTGTACCAATGCCAGGCTGTTTTGGTTATCATACCCTTATAATAAAGTTTAAAGTCCAGGAGTGTGATTCTTGGCACTTTTTTGTGGAATGTGTGTTTGATGTGTATAGTTTCTGCTCATCTAGCCTCTACTTTAGGTGTTTTAAGTGGTAAGGGCTCTGTATGTGTTCCTTGGTTATAGAGAATCTTTGCACATTGGTTTTCTCAGATGCTACTTTTGGTAATGACTACTGTGTGTAGGTTCACTGCCTCGTTTGTGTCTAGAATGCAAGGAAGCTCATGAAAGTTATCTTATCTTAGTTAGGGATCTGGTGTGTTCTTTCTTCTTATTCCAGTGTTTTTATCTCTGTGTAAAACTGTTCATCCTTCACGCTGTTAGGAGACACTCATGGATGAGAACTGGTTGCAGCTGAAGCAGGTGGTTATACACAATACCTCTGGCGGGCTAAAATTTCAACCCTGATGTGGGCAATTGGTGGGGGGCTCCCAGTGAAATGCACTATTGTATTCACTGGAGTGAGAGAGGAAGCCAGTTGAGCTCCAATACAAGGCTGGCAGGAAAATTGTCCACCTTTCCACTATGTCCCTGTCTTGCCTCTCCAGATTTTCCGATGAGATATGCACCCTGGCCATCTGTAGAAATGCTTACACTCCATGTAGAGAGGGAGTAGAATTCCATCCCTTGTGCATGCCTGAGACTTAAGGGCTCACCCCCCAGGAGGTTGCAGTTACCCCAAAATGCTATAGACAGAGCATCAACAGGTGCACTTGCACTGAGCTCCTGTAAGAGAAGCACATGACCGCAGTGGTGGGTGAGGTGTGTTGAGGTCCTTTTCTTCAAGACCCTTCATGGGTGTCTTGGCTGCTCAACTGCTGGGGCAGTACCACCATGCTTTCTCCAAATGGAAAGCATGGGCACAGAGAAGCTAAACTCTGGTGGGTTTTTTTTTTGTCCCATGGGGTGCTTTCCTAATGTGGAGTGATCATTCATGAGGACCAAACTGCAGCGAGTCCTGCTGTTCCCAGTTGAGCTGCACTGTGGGGATGCCAAATTTCAGGTTGGTGCTGAAGAGTGTCTGCAAGGGATGTGGTGCTGGGAAGGTGCAAGGGTAAAGGCCCTTGAACAGAGCAAAGTCCCACAACTCATGTGCAGCCGGTTTGGTATTTACTGCTATACTTTGGGGCCAGGGAGAAAGGAAAGAGACCCTGTGTGAGTTGGTAGCCCATTGTAATAGCAAGGCAATGTCTCCGAATTACAGTGCACTCTAGCACTTGGGATCCTGAGAGCAAAGAACTTCTTGAGTTTGGGCACCAGAAGTCTACTGCAAGGGCTAGAGATGCCAGAAGCACTCCCACCAACCCTTTCCACAGAGTACTAAATCTCTCAGATTTTATCTTATGTCAGCTGCTTGGTTTTTCTTTCTTTCTTTGTGTGTATGTGTGTGTGTGTGCATGTGTAAACAGAATCTTCTAATGAACACTTCAATAGGTTCCAGGGCTCTCTCTCCTTAACACTCCCTTCGGGTTTTGATCATTTACATGTAGTTTTGGTACTATCTTTTGAGAAGAATTGGACACTGACATCTCTGCAAGGCACTCTGGAGAGGCTCTCTGATGCCTTGGACTGTGGTCTAGTCTGCAAGATGTGCAGTGGCATGGGTATTGCTCCTAGTTCTTGAGCAGGGGCAACACTGGGTAGAGCTGGAGGGAGCTGACTTGTCCTCTGCTTTCTCAACAACCAAGTGTCACCACCAGCTTTAATAGGTTTGGCGGGGACGTGCCACAGACTACATAATATTTCCTCGGTTGTATATAGACTTAGTGTGGTGGCTTTCTCAATTGCCAGCTCCAGTGGTACGGTGCTGGGTACATGTACAGGCTCAAGGGCTCCTGAGTGGCCAGGATGGTGTGAAAAATGGTATTAGCTGAGGTCTTGGAACAGGTCTTTTCTAGTGCTGTGTTATAATGTGCTGTGCCATTGACCTCTGGCCAAGAGACGGTGCTTGCAGAAGAGAGCCAGCTGCAGTGGTGACAGTGTACTTTCTGTTTGGCTTATGTTGCTTCAAGAATATACACACATGTCCCAGGTAATGGGTGGACTATGGGACCCCCCAGATTCCCAGTTCATACTGACCTTTTGAGGCAGGTGTGGGGGAAAAGCTGGTAGGAAAGGGTTGGATCAGACAGACCCATGTTTCAGCTTCCTGCTTGTGTGTGCAGCGGTGACCCCAATAGAAATGAGGAAGGAGTCCCCTGGTTGCTGGGGTAATGTTACCTGGATGAGTACAGCTCTGTTGCATGAAACAGTTCACATGGACAGAGAGTGGTTGCCAGCTGTGGCGAACTCCACCCGGCTCTCACACCTTTGGCACAGGCAGTCTGCATTCAGAACACAACACTGCAACCAGCCCCAAGTCTTCTCACCACAGCTTTTCCCAGACAGTAAGTGGTGGTCATGGTAAAATTTGCCCTTGGGGCAAATAAAAGCATCTGGTCAGCCTGGTCCCTCTCTGGTATGGCAGCTGATATATAGCAAGACACATCTTGCTGGGTCTGAGTTCTCCAGATGGTATGACTGGAGCCGCCCTGGGCTTGATATCCTGCAAAGCTCCACATGGGTTCTGGCAGCACACTGTTGGGCAGTATCTAGGCACATTCTTATGTGCAACTGGAGTCCTGTGAGACTCAAGGGGCTTTTAAAGTCTGTGACAGGAGTACAGAATCTTGGGGTCCCCTTACTCACCATTTTCCTGTTTCTGGAGGCTGCTTGTGGTTCATGGCGGTGATCTGGTCAGGAAGGCTGCCTGGCTCCGAGCAAGGCTGTTGGATTTCTTTTCAGTTTACCCATTGTGGGCCCAACTTCTCTGACAAATCTCGGGGTCTGCATTTGATCTCATACAGCTCTGAGTACTGAGATTCTCTCCCTATTTTGGACCCTCTCTGTGACAGAGGCACACACTAGCTGCTTCCAGTAAGCCATCCTGAACTCTCTTCCAGAAATGATGTTTGACCAAATACCTGGACACCACATGGCCTAGTCAAGCTGACACGTAAAATTAACACATCACAATATTATAGCATAGACTTTTCTTATGACCTGACTCACTAGAGCGAACATTTTAGTGTCTTCTTCCCCCTTTTTCCTTTTCTCAACCATTTTTTTATTGTGGATGAGAATACATAGATGTCACTTGAACTTCTCTAAACGCCCTTTGTGTCTCCAATCCTCTGGGTAGCTCTGACTTGGAAAACACACACACCACTTTTTGTCATGGGTTTTCCTCTAAATTCCTCCTGGAGGAGCTCATCAAACTGGATTCTCGGTCACCTCAGATAGTTCTGGTTGCCATGGTTTTCCAACACCCCACAATCTCAATAGGATCTTCCAAGTCAATCTGAGTTGCTCTCATAGCACTCTGTGAATTTCACAGACATATTTAACCAACATGTCATGTTTCTGTTAATTCTGAGAACTGGCTTGAGATTTGTGAGAGATGGCCAGTTTTCTGTGGGCTTCTTTTCTAAAACGGGAAAAAATTCGAATGAGGGAAAGACAAACTCAGACCCAGGCCAAGCCAACCACAAGTTGTACATTCTTTTATTTAATATTTAAATGATAGATTTGTACATTGTTAAAGTTGTCATTTAAAATGCTCTTTTAGAGATTAATATTTTTATTAATGTACACTCATTTTACCAAAGATTTCTGGGGTTTTTTTTGTTTTTTTTTTTTAAGAATCAGCTTCTGAAATCGATATCCCTATTAATCAAATCCTTAGAAAATCACATTGGCACAAATGTTCTAAATTAGTTCTCAAAGAATGCAGAAGACAATTTTTAAATGGTCATCGCATCTCAACATAGTGTAAGAAAACTGCTGAGTGATCTATCACAGAAACAAAGAACTGAGTATCACATGTTCTCACTCATAAGTGGGCCTTGATCAATTATCATAATACTTTAAGAAAAGGATTGGCAGCAGCAGGAAACTGCAGGGGCTGGGGGGAAGTGGAATTGGCAGTAGTGGGAATCTGCTGGGGCAGGGGGCAAAGGGACACACCTCATCAACAAAGATACCTGCATAATGAACATTTGTATGTCTAACCCTGAATTGTAACCCACATCTTTCAAATAAAAACATTAAAAGTAAAAATAAAAACAAAGATTAATCTTTACTCAGAAACATTTTATGTAATGTATTCATTTGTGTTTACCAGTATTAAACAAAATGTTCAAGGTATTTTTGTCTACTTTTATATAAACTATGTTTATACTTTGGGAAGAGAAAAGATAAAAAGCAATGCTTATTTGGTTCCTAGATATTTAACTCATTTGTTTTCAGTTATGAGTAAACACATATTTTTCAAATACACATGAAGGCAAACCAAATGATCCAATGATTTTTTTTTAGCCTAATTGCCTATTCATTGGAATTAATTGACAGGTGTGGAATGTGACATTATTTTAGACCTCCATTACTGAAAAATGTATTTTTAAATATAATGTGTCTGCAAATACAGCACACAAAAATCTATATTGATAATACATTTTTAAAATTTTGGTTTATGTAATATTATTAAAACATAATTCAATTGTTCAGCTTTTTTCTGTTGCAATAGTTTTACAAAATTATTCCACTGATAACTTTGATTCTAATTATTGTTACCTTTGACAATTTTTTAAAATCTAGGCATATGATAAAACTAGCAACATTTAAACTATACTAGTTATTAAATTATAACAAGTAAAGGACTTTCTATCACTCCCTGAAACTCATTACAATTGGGCAAAATATCTTGTAATGTAAATTCAGTCTACATTATTGCAACTAAGTGGATATAAAATTGTAGTCTATACTTTTGCATGAGTCTAACCCAATTGGTATATATGGTATAAAGAATCATTAATAAGGCTTCTCATTAGTCTGGAAAATTAAATTTGTCTCTGAGAGTTAAATTGTGATATGAACAAATGAAGGGACTATTCAGAAAGACACAAAATTGGATTAAGGAGGTAGGAAAAAAGCCCATCAGCCATATTAGAAAAGATTGTTTCAGTCATATAAATTGTATGAATAAGGAAACTTAAAGTGTTGATCTAGCCAAGCTGAGTGTACTCTATAAAAATTGTAGCCTGGGCCGGGCATGGTAGCTCAAGTCTATAATCCCAGCACTTTGGGAGGCTAAGGTGAGAGGATTGCCTGAGCCTGCGGGTTCGAGACCAGCCTGGGCAACTTGGTGAGTCCTCGTCTCTACAATAAATCAAAACATTAGCCAAGCATGGTGGCGCTTGCCTATAGTTCCAGCTATATGGAAGGCTGAGGTGGAAGGATCGCTGAACCCAGCGAGTTGAGGCTACGGTGACTAGGAGTGAGCCACTGCCCTCCAGCCTGGGTGACAGAGTGAGACTCCAACTAAAAAAAAAAAAAATTGGAGGCTGTTCTGTTTGTGGACACACCCAAACTGAAATCTCATCTTCCCACACCCATCAAGCGTGCTGTTCAGGCCAACAGCTTTGAAGTCTATTTTTGACCCTTGGTTTCTCTGAAACTGTACAATTCCCAAGTAATAAAACCTAGAAATTCAGAACATCTTATCTCTGTTACCTTTTCATTATCTTTAGTTTTATTGGCACTGGCAGATTAATGCTTCTCTGAAATTATACATACACAAGACATCACTGTTATTGCTTTGTAGAACAAATAATTATAGTAACACATAGTTACTTCTCACATTACTCTTGTTTTTGTAGGTTTTTTTCATTTGTAATTATCATTTTTCTTGAATATATTTTTTCTGTTTATCTATTACGTGCATGACTGATGATGGCAAAAACTCGTGTTTTCTGAAAATATATTTGTGTTCATTTTTTTGGTGGATAATTTTGATAAATATTTTATTTTTATGAGGTGCTCAGTTTATATAAAGCTTGCATGTACTAATTTTGATACATATTTTAAAAAGTAAATTAATCTCAGCATTTTAAATATGGCACTCTGATGAATTTCAGCACTTCAAATAAGAACGTTTCTTTTTCTTTGGCAGCTTTTGCCATTTTCTCTTGGACTTTAGTTTTCAGCATTTCAGCAGTGATTCGTAAATGTATGGTTTTGTTTGTATTTATTTTTCTTTGGTTCCTTCTGATCTATAGGTCAGTGCCATGTATCTACCTTAAAAATCCCTCAGCTATTCTTTTTTCTTCATGTTTTGGGGCATTCGTTACACAGTTTACAAGCTTCATGTTTTGGGGCATTTGTTACACAGTTTACAACCTACAAAAACAAGAGTATTGTCACATGTTTCTTACAGTCTTTCCTGAACTTTCCATTCATTTTCTCCTCTGTGTTTGTATTTTGAACTGTGATTTTGACCTGTCTTCTAGCAAAACTTTGCCTTTTGCTTTGTATAATATGCTGTTAAGACATCCAATAATTTTTGAATTGAAGATTGTAAATAACAGTGTTTTAATATTTGTTCAATTATTTTATAGATTATAAGTATTTGAGAAAGCTCTCCATCTTTTAGTTTATTCTTTTCTCTAATTTTTGAATATATTAGTCATGGATATTTTAGAGAC
>CAUYQG010067126.1:0-18344 GCA_963574415.1 Tarsius wallacei | reverse complement strand
TTTGATTTATTGTAGAGATGAGGTCTCGCTTGCCCAGGCGGGTCTCGAACCCGCGGGCTCAGGCAATCCACTCACCTCAGCCTCCCAAAGGCGCGGGATTACAGGCTGAGCCACCGAGCCCGGCTAGTTTTTTTTTTTTTTTTTAAGTAACCAGGCTTGGTGGCACAAACCTAGAATCCTAGCTGAGACAGGAAGATCATTAGAGCTCAGGAGTTCAAGGCTGCAATGAGCCAGGATGGCGCTTCTGCACTCTAGCCTGGGTGTACAGATAAGATCCTGTCTCTAAAAAAAAGTTAAAAATGTTTTTAAAAGGATAATATTTTGCAAATTCTTTTATATACTTTATGATATTTGGTCTTGATAAGAACATTGTAAGTTAAATATGGTCATCGTTATCCCATGTTAAAGACTAGCAAACGAGTTCCCTCCTCCTTGGTCATGCTGTGAACCCGTTTTCACATAGATTATTTGGGGTAGAGCAAGAATTATGATTCAGACTTTCTTACCTCCAGGAATTTGACACTTTTTGTAGCACATCATTTTGTCCCCCTCATTGGTTGTCTTTCAGTGTCGCGATTTTTTCCATATCAAAATCTCATATTTTTTTTACTGAGAATATTTCAGTTATTTGTTAATGCTATAATAAAAGATTTATATCTAAGGAGAACACATAAACAAAACCCTTCTAAAAGCCCCTGTAAATTCAAAGTTCTGTGATTGTCTGTTTTTCTATAATTTTCCAGCCTGTATTTCTTAAGACATCTTATCATTTATGAGATGAAAGTTGCCTGAAAGAAACAAAGAAAAGAAATACTATATGTATAGCAAGCAAACATATATTTCTAGACAAATCTTAGTGCTATATAATTATATTGTTTTCAATTAATGAGAACAATTAAACACATAATGTTTGTGATGTACTTTTATAATATTTTAAATATCTTCACACAAATTTAAACTTTAGAAAAAATCTTCCAGACATTCACGTGTATTTTGGTTTAGAAAATATGATCACCTCAGTGTGTTGACACAGCAGCCTAGAATTAAGGATAAATGTTAACAATAATACAATAAACGTGTACTGTTAGACACTTCCAAAAAGAGTTTTTCATAATTTTTCTCTTAAAGAAGGGCAGTAAGTTTTTTTTCAAATTTCTCTTAACTTTGCTTTCCACTTTTATGCCTATCATTTCTTAAATAAAAATAAGTGCTGAAGCAAGTATGTGATGTCAACCTTTTCAGTTTTCTATTATTCATGCTCTACCTCACCTCAAGACGCACATATACATTTCTATCTTCATCTCTTTCAAAATTGTCCAATTTTCTTCAATTTCTCTAACTGAGGTATCATTAATATAATTTCCGATTCTCTCATGTGCCAGGAGAGAAGTAATGGGGAAATGTACAGGAGGAAAAAGACAGAGATTGAAACAAGGCTGATGACTAACTTTTGTATGCTAATTTCTTCCAAAATAATAAATAAAAGGACCAATTTATGACATGCAGCTAAATTCAGTGGAGGAAAAGCATTTAAAGACCATGAATGACATTGTGATAACACTTATAAGAAATGCAAAATCAAAGCATTATTTATATTAATGGTCTATATTACTTCTTATTCGTGGAGTAAATATCATTAGAACCTGCTTTCAACAAAGCTATTTCCTTCAATAATTACATAATCCATAGAAATAATGTTTGATCAGTCTAGCAAATAAGAACTATTCCTAATAAGTTTAGACTGATGATTGCTGCTTCTAGTCTTGCTCAGTGTAACAGGGGTCCTCTTCTAATGAAAAATTAGTTCACCCTTTGTCAATTCACACTCAGTTGTACAAAATGGTCTACTCTAAAAAAAGCAATCTTGCTTCTATTCATTTCTTTTCTACTTTATTATCACTGACCCACCTAGATAACCATTGTATTAGTTTGTTTTAATCTAGTCATGTCTCTTTACTACACACACACACACACACACACACACACACACACACACACGTGACTGTGGAAAAATCAACAGCATATTTTCTTGGAGATTTTTAATATTTTATATAATTTTTCACTAAGTTTTTTCATATTGTTGGTGTAGATGTATATAATATACATCTCAAATTGTGTATAATTTTTTAAACATACTGACATACTTTGGCAAAAAATTTAGTCTCTGTAAGTTGAATCTTCCAAAAGGGGGAGAAAATATGATTGTTTTCATGCTAGAAATCTATTGCTTTGTTTGTGACTATAGTCTTTGTCAAGCTGGATTTCAAGGTCCTTCCTCTATAGTAAGAACTTTGCCATACTTTTGAAAAAAATCTTTCACAGTACCCATCACCAGTGCTGAAAACATAGGAACTAAAAAATGTTGGCTTGGTGGGCTTCAATGTTCTTTATTTTCAGGGAAAAAAACAAAAACAAAATTTAAAAAATACCCAAAAAACAGGAGATACTGGTCTCCCTTCTTAAAAACTACAATTTTCATGGGAAACTAGGGAAGCTTGTGTTGTGATCTTTGCCTCTGTTTTCTATTGTGCCCTGGAAACTTCTTTATTTTCAATTAGTAATTTGGATAAAGCCAAGGGGCACTTTCAATCCTTGCATTCTATTATTAGGTAGTATAATGATCTCTTAGGTAATATTTAGAATTAAGCGTCATAGGTAAATGATCAACGCTTAGTGACACCCATGAATATGGATAAATAAGGGAGCAGGCCTATATGTAGAGAAAAGAATGACATTGATAGTACAGAGGGCAGCAAAAATGAAAGGAACCATATGGCCCTATTCATTTATTCAACAGCCATTTGAGAACTTATTTTATTTGGGCCTTGTGCTAGTAGTACTAATTAAACCTGAATAAGATCATGAAGGACTGGGAATGCCAGCAATTATTATCAAAACCAACTTTAAAAGTGGCCTAAGTTGCAGTGTACTCATGGGCACCACACTGTACCTAAAATACATCAAATGGATGCCCCAAGGGCCAAATGACAGCATCAAATTGATTACATCACTATTTGGCAGTAGAAGCTGAAGGACACTGAGATCACTGCAGCTATGCCCGATGCCAAGACCTGGACCAACAACTTGCTGGCCTCTTTCATACTCTTTTAAAGGCACAACATAACAGAACTTCAAGTCCATATAAAATGGTTACATATTGAATTTATAGATAATATGAAGATTTAATAATTTATCATTATTGGAAAAAACACAACCAATAAGCCAGTTTGCAAATATTTAGTGATATATATTAAAACAAGATGTAAGAGTATGTATATTCATTGAAAAAGGAAAGCATATTCAAACCAGAAAAATTATTTTGAACATAGTGTTGTTCATAATAGATAAAAGTCTCTCACTGGGAAAAAATTTGTTTGAATATCTAAAGCCTGGCTTACTCAGTGGGGAGATGAGTTTTCCAACCAATATGTTTCAATAAAATCATTAGTAGACATGTAAATCAGGGCAATTGAGGACAAAAGCTAGTAAGAAAAAGAAAATGGGCTTGTTTTCTCAGGGCATAAAACCACGTCTCTTGTCAGTTCTGCATGGGTCAAAAAACTTGCTTTAGAAATATTTAAACTGTGATCCCTCGTTAGTACTCTCTAAACTGAGAGCTTCAATTCCTAATCTCAGAGTTTCTTGGCTGATGATAATTTAATACACCATTCTTTGTTGCTTACCTGACTTTGTGTGGTCACTACCAAGCTTAATAACTGCTTGTCCTTGCAAACTGGGGAACAAGTGTATGTAATCATACCAAAACCTCAGATAGAAATGTAAAGTCAATTTTTTTTTCAGCCTGTTTCCCAGGCCTGAGTGAAGTGGCAGGATCATAGCTCACCACAGCCTTGACTGTCTAGGTTCAGGAGATCCTCTTGCTTCAGTCTCCCCAGTAGCTGGGATTACAGGTGCTGGCTAATTTTTATAAAAACTTTTTTTGTAGAGACAAAGTCTCACTATGTTGCCTAGGCTGGTCTTGAACTCCTTGGGCTCAAGCAATCTTTCCACCCTAGCCTCCCATAGTGTTGAGATGACATGCATGAGTCACCGTGCCCAGTCTCTATTTTTTTAAAAAATTTTTTTAGATTGTGCTTAATTTTCTGAAGCAGAATGCATGTAAAATGCTTTTACATTTGCAGAATGCTATTTTTAGCTATTCATTCCCAAATAATTACATCAGGATGTTCTAATATGGTTCTAAAAATATCCTAAACATAATCTTAAAAAAAAATTGTATGTGACTCGAGAGTCCTGGAACCATTCATTGCTTGCCTTACATCCTTCCCTGATAATGTCAAAATACTTTGTTTTCCTGTTAGCTATTCTAAGAATTCTGAATCTTATAGTAAAGTAAAAACAGAATAGCACTCTAGGCATTTACAGTTAGTTCCTTCTTGAATAGCATCAATGGGAACACACACACACACACACACACACACACACACACACACACACACATACTCTTTCAATAGGCATTTTTAAATAATATTTCTGAGTTTCTGTTACTTGCAAATTAATTAGCTGGAAGCATTCATCATAAGAAGTCAATTTATTTTCAAAGCCAATCCTATTATTTAAGTTATTGTAAAACAACAAATATTTAGATGCTATTGCTGTAGACTTAAAATAGTGAATATCTGTCTGGGGACGGGGAGATACCCCTTATCAACAAGGGTGCCTGAATGATGCATATTTGTAAATCTAACCCTTAACTGTACCCCACAATTTTAAAATTAAAAATTAAAAAAAGTAAAAATAAAAGTGGTATCTATATTTCTGTCTATCATCAGAGATTATTTGCTTATGTACATATGTATGATTATTTATATACATATGTAGAGACATATCTACATATAGATACATAAATATATATGTAAAACTAAATGTGTATGTATATAACTAAAAATCAAAGCATATGCATCTGTCTCCATATGTTGGTCATATTCCTCTTTGGTACTTGAAATCTAAGTGATTTAATTATTTCTTTTTAATTTTTTTTTAACTTATGATATGTATTACTTGGGTTATAACAAGGTATAAGTCTCCTTTAGACACAATGTGAAGAACTGTTCATTTCAGTATACAGGTATTTTTTAGGCAAGGACTTCTCCTCAGGCCAAAGGTGAACATTTGTCAGCAGTTTTTTTTTTTCTTTTACCTAATTTCTACTGAAAAAAATATGGATGGCAAGGTGCTGTAGCTCAAACCTATAATCCGAGCACTTTGGGTGGCTGAGGTGGTAGGATAACTTGAGGCCAGGAGTTCAAGACCACCCTGGACAACAAGCAAGACCTCGTCTTTACAAAACAAACAACAAAAAAAGTAGCCAGGTATGGTGGCATGCGCCTGTAATTCCAGCTACTGGGGAGGCTGAGGTAATTGCCTGGGACCAGGAATTCAAGGCTGTGGTGAGCCATGACCATGCCACTGTACTCCAGCCTGGGTGACAGAGTGAGACTGTCTCAAAAAAAGTTATTTTTATAAGCATAACCTTCTATTCTGTCATAAGATGTGGGTGGATAAGTAAGATAATGGAAGAGGAATAGGAATGGAGAATTGGGATGAGTCTAGCAAAAGATGATTTATAAAAAGAAAATTTTTTGGAAGTTTTTCTCTGAGCTGGATTTACCTGACTTACATGGTAGAGAGTAATGCCACCAATACAACAGATATTGTGGCTTTTAAAAGATTCTTTTATGTCAAACTTCTCTGGATTTTGCGAAGTGAATGTCTATAAGGACAGGGTCATGGTTGTCATAGAAACTTATTCTAGATATTTATAAAAACAACCTGTGAAAAGCAGTTTGGAGATTTCTCAAAGAACTAAAAATATATTTACCGTTTGACCCAAGAATCCCACGACTGGCTATATACTCAAAGGAGCACAAATCATTGTACCAAAAGACATCTGCATGTGTATGCTTATTGCTGCACTAACAACAATAGCAAAATCATGGATCCAACCCAGATGCCTATCAGATGTGAAGTGGACAAAGAAAATGTGGTGTATATACACCATGGAATACTAGGCAGTCACAAAAAAGGAACAAAATCAGGTCCATTGCAGCAACATGAATGCAGCAGGAAACCATCATCCTGAGCGAATTATCACAGAAACAGAAAAGTAAATACCACATGTTCTCACTAATGAATGGTAACTAAACATGGAATATACGTGAGCACAAGGATGGGAGAGGAGTAATGATTAAAAAACTACTCACTGGGTACCATGTCCACCCTCTGGGTGACGGGCTCTATAAAAGCTCAAACGTCACATCACACAATATACCTATGTACCAAAACTACACATACATGCCTTGAATCTAAAAATAAAAATAAAAAATAAAAAGAATTTAAAAATAAGGAACTTTTGAGCATTTTAAGATGATGAGATAAAATATTTGATACCATTTATTTTTTTTATTTTTTTCTCCAATCTTAGCTTTTGTTTCTTGACCAGAACAGAAAAATAGTTGAAAAATGTAAGATGTTTTGAATGCTTTATAAGGCTGTATAAAATTAGAACATTAAAAGAAGGTTTAAAAAGAAAAAAAGATTCCAGTGTTATGTTATACGGAAAAAGAAACTCTACTCTAGTGAGATATGTATACTATAGAATAAACTATGAATGAATCATAAATTGCTTATGGTATGGACTTTTATGCTTTTTAGATAATAAAACCTTAATTTATATTTAGATATCATTTATAATATATTAACTGTTTACCTCAAGGTAGAATATCACAATCTCTATGATATAGTTTGGATGTTTGACCCCTCAAATCTCATGCTGAAATGTGACACACATTCTTGGAGGTGGGGCCTAGTAGGAATTGCTTGGGTCAAGGGGTGAATCTCTCATGGAGGGCTTGTTGCTCTTCTCATGGTAACAAATGTGTTCTCCCTCTGTTAATTTAAGGGAGAGTTGGTTGTTTAAAAAAGCCTAGCACCTCTTTCTCTCTTTCTTGCTTCCACTCTATATGATAATGCCTCTCCCTTTCCACATTCAACCCTAACTGTAAGCTACCTGAGGCCTTGCCAGAAACCCAAGAGATGCTGGCACCATGCAGGACCATGAGCCAAAATAAACCTCTTTTCTTTATAAATTACCCAGGTATTCCTTTATAGCAATGCCAAAATGAACTAAGCCACAGTTTTCACAAGCAAGCTATTCTCAGAAGGAAAATAAGCTTAACTAGTTTTTCTACTACCATTAAGTTCATAATAGTACCTGAATTGCTATGTTGATACAGTTTCTGAGGCCAAGGTTGGTGCTAGTAATAAGTATATAGATGGAAGTATTACTAGAAAGTGGTCATTAGATGCACTGCTTGTGTTTCCATTTCTGTGTTAGGTATTGCCTTTCCATTGGTCTTAAGTGGACTATTAGTACAGTTAGTGAGTCCTTCTCTGATGGGGTACTGCCCTTTCTATTTTTGCTGCTCAGACAATGGATGTATAGTAGCCAGCAACTTTTCCTTTAGTTGCATCTATTAGCAGTGTTGAGATTGTAACGGTTCATGGTAAAATATAGGGAGATATTTTTCAGGATTAAGTAGTGGAAGTGTTATGAAATTCCATTCCAGAGATTGCATGCTCCAGCTACTAGAGTTTTATGGGGTCTTTTGCAAGTTTTTAAGGCATCTTGTGTAAATTACTTTTGTCTAGAGGTAATATCTATTGTGTGAGGCTACCCCAAAATAAATCTACTTAGGAAGCCAAGGTAAGGAAAAAGAAAAAAAAAAAAGATTAAATAATGGAAACATTTGATTTTATATCTATTTAAAATAACAAAATACTACCTCATTCTTTTGGATTGGTGATTTTTACTGTATTGCAGTAAGAGAAATATTTGCAGCTATCTTGCTTTTTAGTTATCTGAAATGGCAAAAAAAAAAAAAGGCAGATTAAAAAAAGATTTAACTGGCTTAATTTTTGTAGACTTTTATTATAAAGAAAAAAAAATCATTCAGAGACCTGAAATAAAAAGTAAGATTTCTGTAATTAGTAAGGTGTGAGAAAGTGTTCTAAAAAATGATATTAATCAGCAGGTTAAGGAAAGAAGGTGAAGTATATTAGTCAGAGCTTGTAATATTTAAAAATCAACCCTCCCTTTCCACTCACGTTTTGAACTTCCCGAGAAACTCAGGCACTTAACTTCTGTTCAAGCATAACTCTTCCAAAGCCACACATAAAATAATGGAGATGGGATCAGTTCACCCTTGATGTGTTAATTATTGACATGTCCAGTTCTACACTGTGCAACATGGAAGTCATCATCCTCTTGATGATTCCACAACCAAGTCTCTATAACTTCACATCATGTCATCATTCTTGAAATGTAGACTTATAGTTCTATTCGTTTCTGAGGAAATCACTTTCTTGGAGCAAATTATTTTTAGGAACTTGGCTCAGTTTCATATCCCATCTCTTCTACTTTCCTCTTTCCATGTCAGAAATTATCTTTTCTAAGGTTCGGGATAGTTATTTTATGAAAGAAAACAAAAACAAAAACAAAAAGCTTTTAAAACACAAAAAACTCTTCTTTTATCTTTTTCTTGAGAATTGAGTTTCCTTGCTTAAGTCTTACCTTTCTAAGGAAGACAACAGTTTGTTTTTCTAAAGTGTATAATATGCCTAGATGTACTTCAACATTTCTGGTCCTTTTATTGATTAGCAAAAAAAGTAGTCCTCTGGAAAGGGACAAATCAAAAGCAGTTTTAATGTTTTACATCTACTTTTTTAAAAAAAATCAATACAGGCTTCAAAAGTCTATTTCCTAAATACATTAATTTTTAACAGGCAACTATAAAATTATTATCAGAAAATAGGGAAACAACTTTGTCTTCTTGATATGTGTACTGTGAATTAAAATATTGTCATGAAACAGATTCTTAGAGAATGAAAAAACCTGACTACATTAAAAAAAACTTGTTAATTATTTAATATAGCTTAAATCTATCAATCTGTTAAGTATTGTTTAAGTTTGAAAGATGTTGACTGTGGCAAAATTTGGGGATAATTAATCTTCAATATTATTGCTGCACCATTTTTTTCTTCAGAGACTTCTTCTTCCCACATTCCTAAGCCATGCCATCCTGTGTATCTAAGTGTTTACCTGTGTTTTATGTCTCCATTTATGTTCTCTGACCATGATCTTATTTGCTCAAAACTGTTTCTATGAAGTTTTCAAATGCCACAATTATGAGGTGGCTGCAAAGAGATAACATTTTGCGATTCAATGGAATTGCCATAAAATAGAGGAACAATGTGAGAGGCTGATTTTTAGACTGGGCAAAATGTATTGCTTAGCTCACATTCTGTAATATGGGAAAGTTTAACTCTTATGAATGAAAGAAGTTCTGATTTCTGAACTTTTTGCAATCCTACACAGCTAAGGATGCCAATTCTATTTGGTAATTCCTTTTCTGGCATGCTAAAAATGTTTGATTTCTAGTAGAGCTGCTTATCTTGTGATGAAACTGATAACACATGTTATTATTTTATTAGCATTCATATGACAATGAAAATATATTTGGGTCAAAAGTTTATTCAAGTGAAAGACCTCAAATTCTAAATAAACAATACGTGTTAATAGGATTGAAACTCATGAAGTCATAACCATATACACAATTTGAACTATAAATATGTGACACATTATTATTACCAAAAATATCTAATAAGCTGTAATTAGTCATTATTATCTTCACAATATGTGTTAAAAATGAAGACCGTGTCTACTCTATTCTCAAAGTAGAAAATGTCAAAAATAATAGCTCTTAAGTTGCCTTTATGTTTTATGTGAAACATACTTTTATTAAAATGCTTTTAAATCACCATTTCATGTTATTAAAAATATACTTGAATTTCATAAGACTAACCCTGCTATATATTTTAAATTTTTACCTTGAGAGCATATGAATTACAGTATATAGATCTGGCACTAAAAATGTGCTCTGTGCAAGACCTGCAGCATCCTCGGGAGTACCAAGACTGAATTGTCCATCATCTTAGAGGGATGAGGCCTTGGAATCAGATGGAATTTGAGTCGATCAATATAAAATGCTATGATAACCTTTATATATATGTTTTAAAATTCAAATTCTTATTCAAATATCTATTGATCTATCTAAATATTGAAATATATAGATAAAATATAAGGACTTTAGACATCTATATCAACATGATTATGTAATTGATATGGATAACTGTTAATTTCATATACTTGAATAATGTCTTTTTAGGTATCAGAATTTAAGTTAAAGAAATTGTATAAATGCAGTATAACTTTTAGTATCATTTACTGTACATTCAGTAGAGTACACTAAATTTCCTGAAATTATGAAGTGTGTTTGTTGATTTCCCCGTAAGATTTTTGTTTATTTAATTTTCTGATGGCATTTTCCTCTCACTCCAGTTGGCTCAGGGATATGACTGATTGCCAAGTTTTCCTGCCTGCAAATAGCCTGTGTTCCTTTGGTTTATGTGAAAACATCAAGTAACAAACTCATGACTTCATGGCACTGGTTCTCAAGTTAGTTTCCCCTAGTTTTATAGGTCTTTTATTGTTATTACATAGAGATTCTATAAACTGACTGTTGGGTGTATGATCTCTCATCTTTAGGTAACTTATCGCTGACTTGGATTTTTTTTCTTATTTACCTAAAATTGGAATACAGATTTTGGCCAATTTGTTTGAAACTAGAATTCTAATATGGTGGAAAGTATACTAAGCAAAAAATTCTGTAATTTGTTCCTTAGCCTCAGCTCTGGTATGTACTAAATTTATGATCTTGGACAAATCAGCTTTGAGACTCAGCTTATAAAATAAAAAAGATGCATTATTATCATCATTATCTCTTATGGCCATCTACTTTCAAATGTCAGCTAATTCCAACCATAGTAGAATCTTGAGTTCTGGAAATAGATGCTAGCACAGACTTGAGATTTGAACTTAATCTTAACTGAGAAAAATTTTAATTCTTTTTAGAAAATATAATATTTATTTTAAGTCCATTTCCAGTTTTAATATTATTTTAATATCTAGTTTTGCTTATAGACAAATTAGTCATAGTGTTTCCTTACCTATAGAAAGCATTTTATTGATACTTTTGAAATAAAAAAGTTACATCCCTAAAATTTCTTTAAGAAACAAATTAAATAACTATCCCACAATGTAATTGTGTCTAATGAGTAAAAAATATTCTGTACATCCATGAAGACATTTATTACCGCTTATAAAAATGAATGAACAACTGGTTTTTAGCTTTCAAAGAAAAGCAAATTTGGATCAAATAAATTAAAGTGATTTTTATGCATGCATATAGGTAAAGTAAAATTTGATTTTTTTTACAATTGAGTTATTAAATGTTCTTATGTATCACTAACATTATCAAAGCCAAAATGTAAAAACTGATGGTGAGCAGTGATAAAAATATTATTGTTCCATAATTACATTACATCTCAACATAAAAGTGAAAAGGACCATTATAGGCTGGTGACTAATACAATAAAAGCATTTTGTACACAATGTGAATTTATTTTTAAAAATCACTTCCATATTATTGGGTAAATAAAACCATAATGCTGAAGTTTATTGGCACACTGGAATTTCTACATAACGGTTCCTACTCTTTCTGTTTGAAGACATCTAATGCAATAGCATTTATATACACTAATTTATATCAAATCATTGAAAATAGTGCAAGTAGAATCCTTTTTGACAATCTGGCATCGTTCAGTAGTCTACATTTTCCCAATAGTCTATTACTTCTCTAAATATCTTTAAATTGATTTTCAATATGTATATACCTACCTCAATAGTATGTGAGACACTACTATTATTTTAAATAGATGGTGAGGCATAATATTCACATTGAAATTTGCACGTATCATAACTGCACAGCTCAGCAAATCTTCACATACTGGTGAACTGAACACCAGTTCAAGAAACAGATAGCCATCCACACACCAGAAGCTCTTTTGGGATCGCTTCCTGTTTTTACCTAAACCAAATAAGGATAACTAATCTGAGGGCTTTTTAACACCTAGGCTCATTTTGGCTGTTTTTGTACTTTGTGTAACCAAAATAATATAGCATGTGCTTCTTAGTGACTGACTTCTTTCCACAACAGTATATTTATATATGACATATATGAGTTATTTAGTTGTAACTCATACATTTTCTCCACTTTATAGTCAGCTATGTGACTAGATTACTCTTTACTGCTTTATTCTACTGCTGAACATTTGATGAGTTTCCAGTTTGGGGTTAATAAAAATAGTTTTACTAAAAACATTATGAAAATAACATTTTGTGAATATATGGAAACTTTTTGGGGGGCTTATGAACCATTCAAAATTGCCATTTTTGTAAATCACAAACAATTGAATATCAGCAATTTCTTAGAATTTAATCTAATGTCTAGGATTAGAACAGTTGGATTATAAAGCACACATATTTTTTGTTTGTTTGCTTAGCAGATACTACCAAAGAGTTTGCTAAAATTGTTGCTCTCTTTCTGTTTCAAGACATCTAATGTCATAGCCTTCATATACATTAATTTATTTCAAATCATTGAAAATAATGCAAGTAGAGTCCTTTTTGACAATCTGGTATCGTTCAGTAGTCTATACACTTTCCCAATAGTCTACCACTTCTCTAAATAACTTTAAATTTAATTTCAATATGTATGTACCTACTTCAATAGGATGTGAACACTACTATTATTTTTAAAAGATAGTGAAGCATAATTCACATTGAAATTTGCACATATCATAACTGCACAACTAACAGTGTGTTACTTGGATTGTGCCAGGAACTTTCAAATGTGGCCTATCCCTTTTTAAAAAATGTAATTCGTCTAATAGATGTGTAATAATGTCTTATTATCACTTTAATTTCCATGTCACTAATTAAATTAAGCCCCTGTTGATGTATTTAACAATTTGGATATCCTTTTTTTGTAAAATATATTAAGTCTTTGGCAATTTTTAAATGGAATTTTCCCTTTTTTGTTTGAGTTTGTGGTGTCTACATGTGTGTACAAACATATGTGTGTATGCATCTGTATTCTGAAAACATTGAAGCCTTTGGTCAGATTTGTATATTGAGGACGTCTTCTCCAACTGTATTGGTTATTTTTTCAGTCATTGAATGTTGTTTTCTGTTGAAAAGAATTACTTTAATTTCATATAGTTTGATTCATCAGCTGTTTTTTCTTTTGTGGTTAGTTTTAATGTGTCTGATTTAAGAAATCTTTGTCTAATCAAAAGTCACCCTGTTTTCCTATTTATTCTTCTAATAGCTCTACTTTTCTGTCTTTTATATTTAAATATTTGATCATGTGCAATTAATTTTTGTTCATGAAGTGATGTAGGGACAAATGTACATTTTCCCATATGGATATCTACAATTATTTATTGAAAAACTCATACTTTTCCTGCAGAACTTCAGTGTTGTTTTAATCACGTCAGATTAATGTATAGGTGTGTATTTGTCTCCAGACTACCACCAACATTATTTTAAATGTCATCAGTGATGTCAAGCCTTCATTCTTTGAAGATAGACTTGGAACCTGTAAAGAACCAAACTTATTTGAAGCTATGCCTAGAAATGATGCCTATGAGCAAACTGGAAAAAAATTTAAAAATATATATAATTGCTTTAGGGGCCAGATTAACCTCTGATGTGGTATATAAACTTCTGAAATCAATCCCAAATGAAGAGTTCCCAAAATATTAAGCAACGTCATTGTTACTGAACTAGTATGCAAAGATAACACTAGTAAAAAAAAAAAGACCTAAATGTAAAACCTCAAACTATAGAAACCTTAGAAAATGCAGAAGACACCCTTATAGAAATTGGAACTGGCAACCAATTCCTGATCAAAACCCTAAGTGTCCATGCCATAAGAGATACGATAGACAAGTGGGAAATCATCAAATTGACAAGCTTCTGCAAAACCAAAGAAACCGTCAAGAGAGCAGGGAGACAGCTCACAGACTGAGAAAAAAATATATGCCAACTGTATGTCTGACAAAGGCCTAACATCTAGGATCTACAAGGAACTCAAGTGTGCTGAAAAGAAAAAAAACAAACAACCTCATCACAAAGTGGGCAAAAGATAAGAATAAACAGTTCTCAAAAGAAGACATATGAGCAGCCAACAGATACATGAAAAAATGCTCAGCCTCACTAATCATTAAAGAAATGCAAATTATAACTATGAGAAATACCACCTAACTCCAGTCAGGATGGCTATCATCAACAACTAAAAAAATAAATAAAAACAGATGCTGGAGAGGATGTGGTGAAAAGGGAACAACTTTACACTTTGGTGGGAGTACAAACTAGTATAACCTCTGTGGAAGACAGTGTGGTGATTCCTAAAAGATCTAAAAATCGACCTTCCATATGACCCCGCAACCTCCCTACTAAGAATAAACCAGGAGGAACTTTAATCACTCTTAAAAAAAAGATACCTGCACATGTATGTTTATCGTGGCATTGTTGATACCAGCAAGAACATGGAACAAACTGTGCTGTCCATCAAAAGAGAACTGGATTTTTTAAAAATGTGGTACATAACATCTCAGAATATTATGCAGCCATAAAGAAGAACAATATCATGAAGCTCACAACAACCTGGATGGACTTAGAGTCTATAATATTAAGTGTTCTTTCACACACACATAGAACTGAGTATCACATGTTCTCACTCATAAGCAGACCTTGAACAATTATCATAATACTATAAGAAAAGGATTGGCAGTAGTGGGAAACTGCCAGGAGGGGTGCGGGGAAGTAGGATTGGCAGTAGTGGGAATCTGCCTGGGGAAAGGGGGGCCCACCTCATCTACAAGGGTACCTGCATAATGAACATTTGTATACCTAACCCTGAATCGCACTCCACATCTTTAAAATAAAATAAAAAAAGTTAAAAAAATTAGTAGATTAAAAAATAGAGATTTTCTATGTTCTATGTTTGATGAAAATAATTGGAAAGTACCTGGTTAAAGAGTTAAAGTACATCATTAAAAGGAAGGAGGAGAAACGGGAAGAAGAAGAACATGCTATGTATTATTCTAAAGTTTACTTGAAAAGACAAAAGTATTGTGTTATGGAAATCAGAGTTGTAAGAAAAGTTTCCTGTTTTTCCCTGCTCTCTCATTTTCAAAATCATTTCTATATTTCTTAAAAGCTTCATTAAATATTTTCTTCGAATTGAGATATTGAAAATGTTTATTTAAAAACATAATTTATTAGATACAGAAGTTTCTTCATGTCTATTGATTATGCTTCAACTTTCTTTCTAAATTTCATAGACAAGCCTAGAACACTCAGGCTTAAGAAGGAAAGGTTCCATTTTTAACAAAGAGAAACATTTATGAGAATAAGGTAGCATGTAATCATGATGGGGTTCTTCAATGAAGTATCTGGCTGGGTTGAAGGAGGAGTTAGTATGGTTTAAGGGCCCTAAGGAATCTGATGAGTATAGCCATAAAAGAAAAGGAGAAGGCACTCAGGAAAAAATAGATACTACACCATGTTCATCTCTTTATCCACTTGGTCTAAATTCTGTCCTGCTTGCTAGAGGAGTGGAGAGCTTCCTTATGCACTTGGGGAGGCAAAGAGGCCATTTGTCACTCTTTCAGGCATGAAAGATCCTTCTGTATTTGGTGCAGAGGGGAACACATAAGTAATCATCTTCTTTGACACTTTGTAGTGATTTTCATCAGCTTTCTATCAGGAATGAAACCCATTAGAGTTACAGTACAACATCAAGAATTTTTTCTGCATAAACAATATTAAATTTAAGTAGTTCTTATCAGCAGAAAACACCATTAAGAGATTGAAAAAGCAAATTGTGCAACTGGAGAAGACATCCTTAATACATATTCTGACAAAGTACTTTGTGTATTCAGAATACACATGTAGCTGTCCACAGCTGTTAACATACAATGAGTGAGAAGTAAATATTTGCTAATGGAAGTCACTGAAATTTTAAAGTTGTTTGTTAGTAATATTTGCATTGTTGACATGAGACATTGTGAGCTATAGTTACATTAAGGAAGAATCCTATTCATTATTTCCATATTTCCTCTAATATCAGTGATGAAGAGCATAAATTCACCCCTCAACCCCAAAGTAAAAGAATCTTTTTCTGTAGATCAGTCACTCTTACATCTTGTCTTACCTTCAAGAGTCTCTGGACAACAGGCTACTGCTCCCAAGTGAGAGGAGCATTAATAATTCTCTGAACAAATTGAGGCTGAAGGGTGAAGTAGATTACCTTGATGTTTAATGTTTCCTTAGAATTCCAACCAGCCCCATTTAGGGATGGTTTGGGGTAGTCTCTTGTATAATTTTCCTACCTTTGCTTTTGGGGTGACTTTAGCTGAAGATTCAGCCAAACAAAATAAGTATCATAGAGAAAAGTTTATGTACCCTAAAAATTCTCTGTTCTTCACCAACTTATCCCACTCACCCTTCTCCAAATCCCTGGCAACCATTGATCTATGATTTATTTTTAGTTAATCTTGTGAAAGTTGTTCGATATGTTCTTGGCATATAGTTGTTCAATTTTTTCTAGCATCATTTGTATAAAAGACTATCTTTTCTCCATTGAATTGCCTTTGTTCCTTTGTCAAACATCAGCTGACTAGATTTGTGAGTCTATTTCTGGATTCCATAGTTTGTTCCATTAATCTATGTTTCTATTCTTTTGCCATTACTATGCTGTGTTGATTAGAGCAGCTTTATAATAATTCTTGAAGACTGGAGCATCAGTTATCAAATGTTGTTTTCAGTATTTTGTTGGCTATCCTAGGTCTTTTGCTTTTCCAAGTAAACTTTAGAATAATTTTTCTAGCATCCACACAATTGCTAACTGAGAAGTTGATTGGGATTGTGTCAATTCTATAGATCGATTTGGAAAGATTTGGCATTGTAACAATTTTGGATCTTTCAGCTCATGGATATGAAATATCACTTCATTTATTTAGATCTTCTTTGGTTTATTTAAACAGACATTTGTAATTAACTATACATTGATCTTGCATAAATTTTATTATATTTATGCCTTAGACATGTCATATTTATATGCTGTTGACGACATTTTTGTGTTTTTAATTTCAAAAGTACAACTGTTCGCTGTGGTAAAAAGAAAAGAAATTGACTTTTGTGTGTTAACTTTGTATCCTGTGACCATACCTTAATTGCTTATTAGTGCCAGAAACTTTTTGTCAATTCTTTTTGCTTCTACATAGATAATCATGTCACCTACAAAGACAGTATTTTTACTACCTTTACAATGAGTGTATATTTTATTTACTTTTCTTGTCTTGTTGCACTAGCTAGACTTTCCAGTAGGATATTGGGTAGGGGTGGTGAGAGAATATTTTTGCCTTGTTACCAATTTAAAGAAAAAGCATTTCAATTCTCACTATTAGCTCTGGATTTTTAATAGATAGTCTTTATTAAGTTGAGAAAGTTTTCTTTATTTTTCCAGCTTGCAGAGAATTTTTATCATAAATGAGTGTTGGATTCCATTTATACTTTCTCTTTGTCAATTGATATGCTCATATAATTATTCGTTCCTTACAATATTGAAGTAGTGAATTAAACTGATTAATTTTAAATGTGAAATCAACTTTAAATACCTGGAACAAATTCAACTTGGTCATGGTATATAATTTTTAAAATATTTCATAAGGATGTTTGCATTTGTGTTCATGAGAGATAGGAGTCTGTAGTTTGTTTTCTTGTAATGTTTTTTTAATCTGGTTTTGGTATTAGGGGAATTATAGCTTCTATTTTCTGGAAGATATTGTATAGAATTGATATAATTACTTCCTTAAGTGTCTGGTAGAATTCACCAGTAAATCCACTTAGGCCTGGAGCTTTTTGCTGGGAAAGTTATTAATTACTGATTTTGTTTAATAGAAACACTTAGATTATCTATTTTTCCTTGTGTGAATTTTAAAGTTTGCATCTTTTAGAAAATTGGTTTGTTTCACTTGTCCTAAAATTTGTGGGTATAGTGCTATTCATAACATTTTATCATCATTTAGATGCCCACGGATGCAGTAGTGACGACCCTTCTTTCATTTCTGAAATTTGTGTATCTTTTTTTTTTTTTTTTTTTTAGCTTGGGCAAAGACATGAATTTTATTAATCATTTTAAGGGACACGATTTTAATTATTTTTCTTTTTGCTGTTGATTTTACATTCTTAATTTTATTAATTTCTGCTTTAATTTTATTTTTTCTTCTGCTTCTTAGGTTTAAATTGCTCTTATTTCTCTAGTTTTCCAGTGAAATGGAAATATACTTTGATT
>CAUYQG010067125.1:0-45509 GCA_963574415.1 Tarsius wallacei | reverse complement strand
CCGGCTGATTTTTTTATTTATTGTAGAGATGAGGTCTCGCCAAGTTGCCCAGGCGGGTCTCGAACCCGCGGTCTCAGGCAATCCACTCATCTCAGCCTCCCAAAGGCGCGGGATTACAGGCTGAGCCACCGAGCCCGGCTTAAAAAAATTTTTAACAGTGACCATATCATGTTCCAAACACATTCATGGTTCTAAGATGAAGTCACTCCCCAGTAACTTTTCTGCCTGGGTGGTCACACAGATGTGGCCACCTCTGGAGCCCACCTCGGGGCACTCACCTAGACCATAGGGCAATGAGTTCGCCCAGCCATTGCCAGCCAAGGCAGTTCTTGACACCAGGCTGGGTAACTTGGAGTAGGAGATGTTGAAGAATAGGATTCTATCTTTGAGGAGGGGTTTCCATCTGTCCATAATGGTTTCAAAGCTGATTACTATGGAAGCAGAGGCTCAGCATTCATTCCTTATTATAGTTTCCTCAAGAAATAACCATTTAGTTCACCAATTATTTTATCTCTTTTAGGGATACTTTCTTAATTGCAAAAGAATCTAAAAATACAATTGGCACACTTGATATGTCCGGTATCTTGTTTAGAAAGTTAGACCGGGAGAAAGAATGCAATTAAACTGTCAAAATGTAATTGTTTCTCATATTTAATTTGAAGTGGCTCATTCCCATTTACTTTTCATGGTTTGAGTTAAAAGCAAAGAAAGTTACCAGGACAACTGGTAGTGACAAGATGAAGACTGAGGGCTCTGAGCACTTGTGGCAGCTGAGAAGCTGCTACCCTCAAATTACTTTGCTTTAATGACAATATGATGCTCAATTTTTTAGACACCTGAAGCACAGAATTAGCCAGTTTGGGGCAAATGGGCCATTTTGGTTCAAGAAAAACATGTTGAACTGGAAAATAACTCCAATAACTCTCCCCCAAAAGAATAAGTGTGTGTGTGTGTGTGTGTGTGTGTGTGTGTGTTTCTGCTGTTTTGATGGCTCCTGATTCTTTGTAACTATAATGTAAGGATCATTAGCTAAGCAGAATGAGCCCTCTCAGTCAATTCCCTCAAGGTGAAGAGTCACCCATCCCAACTGGGTGGTCATCTGAATGTCATTTATTCTGGAAATGTGCATTAAACACTGACTTGTTGCATGGGGCAAGGCTCCCTAGAGCTGGAGACAGACACGACATAGTTTCTTTTTTTTTGAGTTGGAGTCTCACTGTCGCCCAGACTGGAGTGCAGTGGCCGCTCCCGGCCACCGCACCTCGACCTGCTGGGCTCTGGCGATCCTTCCACCTTAGCCTTCCAAGTAGCCGGAATTACAGGCACATGCTACCACGCTGGGCTGATTTTTTTAATTTATTGTAGAGATGAGGTCTCGCCAAGTTGCCCAGGCAGGTCTCGAACCCGCAGGCTCAGGCAATCCACTCACCTCAGCCTCCCAAAGGCGTGGGATTACAGGCTGAGCCACTGAGCCTGGCTCACAACATAGTTTCTATCCTCAGGCAGCTCAGACACAAGTCAGGGAGACAAGCAAACAGATAATTTTAACTGCATGGCATAAGCACTGAGGTGGAGGAAGGAAAGAATAGCTGTGTAGCCACTAAAGAGGGAAATGCACCCTAGACAGCTGCAGGCATTTGCCAGGATGAGGCGAGAAACCATAATTCCATTCAGCAAATATTTGATTGCCTACCGTGCTCGGGGCACAGTCCAGACCCAGGCTCAGCACGGAACATGTGCTCTAGAAAGTTCAGCAAATGAAGGAGATGAAATGACAAATGAATGCTAAACACGCAAAGAACGTCAGGACGAGTAAGACATGGCCCACCAACCCTGTCCCTGGAAGAGGTGGGGAGTGGGGAGGGGTGCCAAGTTTATTAATCATGTCATTTCTTTTTCACAGTTTTTTTTTTTTTTTTTACTTTTAACTTTTAAAATAGTGCATATCAGAAGAATACACTATCACTTTTGTGGTATTTCTGCCAAAAATGTATGACCTGTATTTAAGCAAGAAGACATATCAGACAAACCCCAAATGAGAGATATTTTGAAAAATAACCAGCATATAATTTTCAAAAATGTCAAGGTCAAGAAATGCAAAAAATGTCAGGGGACCGTTCAGGTTAAAGGAAACAACAAATGTCGAATTTCTTGATTTAAACAAGTGTACCATTCAGATATTTAGGAGTAAAGAGGTACAATGTCTCTATTTTATTCTCAAATCTGAGAGAAAGAGAGAGAGAGAGAAGTCAAGAGAAGACAGGAGAAGACGAGAGAGGAAGGGAGGGAAAGAGAGAGAGAGGAGAGAGAGGAAGGGAGAAAGGGGGGGGAGAGAGATAGGAGGGAAGGAGGGAGGGAGGAAGTAACAGAGAAAATGGGTTCAGATGTACTCAACTCAACTGGAGAATCTAGGTCTAGGGTTTATGGGAGTTTTTTGGACGGTCCTAGTAATTTTTCTGTAAGTTTAAAATTACATTACAGTAAGTTAAGAAAAATACAGACATTTTAATATTTTTGGAAAATTCAGTAAAGCAGATGGCAACAGAAAATAAAATACAATCCCTCATAATCTCATCTTTTGGAAACACCATGCACAAAGCCTCTTTTCTGCCCAGTCTTCTTTCTGTGCCTCTTTACAGTAGAGAGACTGCCCAACTTTCTCACTGTGAACTGCATGACATGTTTTGAGCACTTCTGTGGTTATGGACACCTCATCAAAGACGTCTGTCTTGTTTACTAACATGCTTGCTTTGGCAATAGGGATTACAGTCCTGATGTGTGGGCATTTGACAAAGAGTTTTGGTGGCAGCTGCTTCTACCACAACAGCCAGGCACTGATCATGTCCTGACACTAAAAGGTTCTGGACCCGGTTCCCAAACCATTTTCTGGCTACAGATGTCTCTTTTGGTTTTTGCCTATTTTGAAAATCAGTTGGAACATGAAAATTTTTAAGCTCCTTGTCCTTTACTTTGTCTCTCTCTGAGCCACTTTTAAGACAGGGTTCCTCTGCACTATTGACATTTGGGACTGGATCATGGCTTGTTGTGGGGTACCCTGCGCAGTGTGGTCTATTTAGCAGCACCCTTGGCCTCTACCACCAGATGCCAAGAACAGTCCCACCTACTTTTGACAATCAAAAATTTCCCTAGACATTGTGAAATATCTTTGAGAACCATTGCCCTAAAGGCAGAAATCAGAATGGAGGCCATCCTTTCCTCATTGGGGCTAGATAGAAGGGGAAAAGAATCCTGAGACCTGGGCTTAAATTCTGATTCAGCTTTCTCCGTGGCCCAGTGGGGTTAGGACTAACCTCTGTCCTGTCTACCTCTCAAGAGATTAAGTGATAGATGTTCTGCAATGAGTCTACACAGGGCTTCTATATGGTTGGTATGCAAGACATTTTAGGGCTCTTAGCAAGAGAACAAAACATACAGCAAAGTCACTTTGAAAATGCAAAAGAATATTTCAATTAACTCAAAGATTTATTATTTTCATCTGCTTACTGTTTCCAAGTTGTCTATAGATCTAGAAAATTGTGGCAGGGAGAGGGAATACCATGTGTTCACTAAGTCTGTTTTACTTTTCTTCTAGGTGCACAGAAAAACTCTACTTTCCAGCCTCCCTTGCAGCTAGGTGGGGTCATGTGACTAAGTTCTGGCCAGGAGAATGTTGGAGGAAGTTAGGTTACCACCTCCTGGCCTAGCCTCTAAAACCTCCTGTGTAGACTCCACATACTCTTTCCATCTATTGGGCCTTTGGGGATGATGAAACCACTAGATCAAAGGAGCCTTGGCCCTTCCCCACAGACCATGACAAATAAGAAATAAAATTTAGCTGTATTTAATTTAGCTGAGGTTGTTTGTTACAGAGATTCACTAGTCCTGATTAATGTAGGTGTACCAGACACCAGTCTAGAGGAAAACAACCATGGAGAAGGCAGAATGAATCAGATTCTCTGAACAGTCATTTGTGGGCAGAATCACTGAACTTCTCTTAATAACAATGGGATTCCTGCCTCTTTGGTCACTTCATTCCTACTTCCAGAACTCTTCCTCTCACTACAGTCTCCATTCATAGCAATGTTGTTTATTCTTTCTGGTCAATTCAAAGACCACCTGTTCCAGGAAGCATTTCCTAGCTCCCTGGTGTGGAAGTTGTCTTTCCCTCCTATGAACTCCAGTTCCACACTGTAATCCTCTTGTGGCTTTGTTTTACAGCTATTTGTCAAGCTTTTCCCCTTTACCAGAATGTACCTTTTAAAAAGCATATTCCATATCCTGTTGACCTTGACACCTCTGCCTCCAATCCCTTAAACATGACAGCATAATGAAAATTAAACTACAAGCATATTATTAATCAGATGGGTTCAATAAACAGCCTTGGCCAACAGCATACCAAAACCACTATAAGGAAGCAAATTAAAAGGGATCTACTCACATGCATACTATCTGTTAACCAAGTAACCAGTGCAGGGATCTGTGACAGACCCTTGTCACAGGCTGTCTCACAGTCCCCTCAGTGGCCCTGTGGGGTAGGTATCCCTCCATTTTTCAGTTTGCCCAAAGCCAATACCATTAAGTCTATACTCAGTACACTACAGAGCTCTTCTTTGCAAAATGCCAATTATCTCCTCTGTCTCATCACCTCAGAGAATCATCATGGGGCCTCAAAAAAGAAGGTCAAACAGTGAGACAAGACCTTCATTTGGGAACCAGGGAAGGGGGTGGAATGAGATAATCCATGTGGAGTATTCAGTACAGTTAATCCCTGGCTGGTGCTAAAAAAACATGTGTGATCATTCTGATTTGGAATCCACCCATACATGTTTCACCCCAACCAGGAGACACAAGTGAGAATGGGATTGAGTTCACCTGACACTGGCCAAAATGCCAGACATTGATGGGGATGGAAGGTGGTGACTGTGAAAGAAACACCCACCATTAGCAGGTACAATCAGAATTTAACTCAGGATGGAAGAGCTGTGATGTTCCAAGGTTGCTTCAGACAATTTCTTGCCATCTGATACTAGGCTTAGAGGGGCTCTTTATACAGTCCTCAGAGTAAAATAAACCCTATAACCACCTCCTTGATGCTCTTTCAGAAAAATCAACATTATATCATTCAAACATGCTTTTTTTTATCTTTGCTTAACAGCATATTTATATTAAAATAGATATTGTCAGTAGCCACCAAAACAGGTGGATGTGCAGCCTGCAGACTGATTGGCTGCTTTACTCTTTAGTGATCAAAGAGCAGCCTTGGATCTGATTAGCTGCCGCTATCCATTGAAAGGTCTGTGGATGCCAACCTGAGGCATGGACCTAAGTCACTTTCAGATCCTGGACCTCCAGGAAGAGCAGCAGATGACTGGTCCTAACCTGCAAAACCCCACCCAGCCTGGTTGTCTCTTGTGCTCACCAGCTCGATTTACTCTCCAACTGAGAAATTATGTTAAGGGAATATCAACTAAAGGAAGTTTGAACTCCTGGCTAAATGCCTCTCTCCTGGATGTCTTAAAATAAAGATACCAGCGAGTTGATCAGCGGATGTAGTATTGAACTCTGGCACTGCCTCTTACAGCTGTGATTCCTTGAGCAGCAACTTAAGCTCCCCGAGCCTCCATTCCTACCACTAAAATGGGTAGATAATAGTGCCAAATCCACGTGGTTATCGTGAAGATCGAGAGGGTGTATTTAAGGCTTACGGCAGAAGGGGTTAGCACATAATAAGTATTAGTAATGCCAGTTATTGTTGCTGCTGGTGTTATTACCATCACTGACTTTGGTTATGTGCAAAAGCACCCGACGCTCTTGTGCACCTGAGATGGTAACTGCGTCCTTCGAGCAAAAGGCCTGGATGCATATGCGCATGCTCGCTTGTGTGTGCGCCGGGGGTGGGGCGCTGGGCCGCCGCTCTGGCCGCTGGCTTGAGCCACGCAGGCCGGCACAGCTGGGATTTCTCGCGCGCGCCCTCCACACATCTGCACCCTCCTTGGCACCTCATCACCTTTGATCCGTCTGGTTAGCGCAGCAGCGTTCGTGCCTCTCCTTCCACGACGTCTCCCTCCGCGCTGCCCGTCTCTGCTCTCAGCAGCCCATAATCCTCCCCTCACACTTCATCCGTCCACGGCTGTCTCCACACTGTGATTCCCCCGCTCGCTCCGACTTTCTTTCTGGAGCTCCCGCCTTCCCCCTTCTTGTCTGCTCACCCACTCCATCATTTTCAATCTGGCCTCCGCAGGCCTTTTTCTTCCACACCCGTGGAAGGCGCAGGGGTCTTCCTGCCAGCCCTTCCCAGCTGTGTTTCCCTCCCTGGGCCCAGCTGGCCTGGTGGGTCGCACAGCTTTGCTGGCGGAAGTCCACCTTTGGGTCCCACGTGGGCTGTTGGAAGCCCTCCAGGGCCAGCTTGCTACTCCTAGTAAAAATGGTCGACATTGACTAGGCCTTTATTGTGAGCCAGCACACTACCTGCAGTTGCCTTACGTAGAGGTGTGGCAGGTACTACTGTTATCCTGATTGTGTGACAGCAGGGAGGCTCAGAGAGGCCAGGGTGCTTGGCCAAGTCCACAGAACTAGCGAGCAGTAGAACAGGAATTTCAGTCTGGTGTCCCTGACTCCAGACCCCTTACTCTTAAACCCAGACAAAACCCTGTGGTCAAGGGTCTGGCTGTCCTTGTTCCTGGTGCATGAACCAGCTGTCAGTGGAAGCAGGGCAACTTCTCCAGAAGCCCTCCCTGACATCTTGCCTACCCCCCACCCTCTTAGTTAAATCATTCCCACTGCTCTCCATGATTGTAATTATTTCTTTACCTGCCTTTCTTACTTTCTGCATTGAGGGTACTAGACCCGTAGCCTGTCATACACGCTTGAGAAAGGCTCATGACATGAACGAACTGGTGATGGTGTCAAAAGTAACTCAGGAACAAAGTTCAGCCTCCTCCTCACCCTCAGTCTGGTTTGATGTGTGGTTTATTTCTACTTCCCAACCCTCTATTGCAAAAAGTGTCAGCCTGGAATTTACTCTTGGGAATTTCCCCAGGGCAGGTCCCACAGGTGTGTCACTCGGCAACCGCCTCCTTTTCCAGCTCTCGAAGCCCTGATCTGGCAGAAACCTGACCCCAAGCAGGGTAGGCAACCTCACTCCTGGTCTGAGAATCAAAGCTGGAATAATACAGGGCTTGTGAGAGCCTGGCAAGGTGGGTGATGACCATTGCTGTGGGCCCTGGGGCATGAAGGTAGCTCTGAGTGCATTGGGCCAGGTTTCCTGGTGGGGCGTGGTCATCAGCCCATTGGGTTTTGAAGGGAAGCAAGGCAATTATGTGGCCCCATATGCAAGTCATGTCAACACCTGAGACCCATGAGCCAGGCGCTACCCTTGCTTTATATACACTCCCCTACCTCATCCTCACAACACCTGTGTTATTATGTCCATTTTGCAGATGAGGAAACTGAGAAGTAAACGGTAAAGGGCCCTTCTGAGGTCAATAAGTCAAGAAGGGACAGAGTGGGGTCCAAGTCTAGCTTGGTCAGAGGCAAAGTTTGTACGACATGGCTTTAGTTTCAATGGGCTGAGACGTCCTTCCTCAGGCACTAAGAGCCTGGGACTGAAGGGCACAGATGGTATTCACTAGCCCACTGGTGCTCAGTTCCAACTGATGGCTAAGCAGCAAAATGGTGCTACTCTGTTCAGATGGGTTCTGTGTCTGGAATCCCTTCCTGAGCTCAGTCCATAGCAAGGTTATTTTCTTTGTACCCATTGTGGGCCAGGGAGTAAGCAGGGCATAGAAAGTGAAAACAATGGCCCCACCAGACTGTGGGCTGGAGACGATAAAGAATATCAGCAGAGGGTAGCAAGTCAGCCCCTGCTTTGGGCTCAGAGGAGAAAAGAGTTAATTCCAGCAAGGGATCTGGGAAAGCTTCCAGTAATAGGTGGCAGCTGGATGGGTTCTAAAGGGTGGCAGGTTTGGGACAGTTTGCACCAGGAGCTGCATTGGGCTGGGGCCATGGGTCCGTGTACACCACACCTGGACTGGAAGTGCCATGCCCAGGGAAAGGTGACATGTAGGCAGCAACCAACAATTTTCAGTGCCACAAGTCTTCCTTTTGATGACGCCCCAGGTTAGTGATATGAGCAGGTAGTTCCTGCTATGGGTAGACTGGGTAGTTTGCAAGCCTTCTTAGCTTCCTAGCTGGGTGATTCTCTGTGTCTCAGTCTCTACATCTGTAAAGTAGGCCAGTACTAGTAGTTTCCACTTCTAGGGCTTAGCACATGGTGAATGCTGATTAAATTTAAAAAATCATTACCACTACTCGCCATTCTCATCTCTGCAGCCAGGATCCTGGTGGAGGAGGACAGAGGCTAAGTTACTATAGAAAAAAATCCCAGCCTTGATTTCCTCCGCTAGGCATCTTGCACTTCCACAGCACTGTGTCTGAGTATCTCACTAGCTCCCTTCCGGAATTGTGGGGCGAACTACATCAAAGGCCATTGTATGAAAGTAGAGCTGAGAGAATAGAGCACAGTGGGCAAAGGCTGCGATGGCTTCTTGGCCAAGAGGAATTTGCTTTAAGAAATTGTATTATTGGCTGGGTACAGTGGCTCACGCCTGCAATCCCAGCACTTTAGGAGGTCGAGGTGGGAGTATTGCTTGAGACCAGGAGTTTGAGACGGGCCCAGGCAACATAGTGAGAACTCATCTCTACAAAACATACAAAAATGAGCTGGGTGTGGTGGCATGCACCTGTAGTCCCAGTTACTTGGAAGGCTGGGGTGGGAGGTTTGCCTGAACCTAGAAGGTTGAGGCTGCAGTGAGCTGTGACTGAGCCACTGTACTGTAGCCTGGGCAACAGAGTGAGACCCTAACACAAAAAAAAAAAGAAAAAATTGCATTACCCTAAGTAAATCAGATCTAGCTCTGCTTTAGTAACCGGGTGACTGCAGACCCTTCATGTGATTTCTGTCAGCTTCAGTTTCCTCTTAACTCCTAGGGGTTTGGGAACATACCTGAAATATATATGTCAATACCTGGACATAGAAAGGACTTGGTGTGCGTGGTAGCTACAGTCTTCCTCCTTATCCCTTCCCCTCCTTCCCAACCCTCCTCCCACTTTCTCCTCCTCCATATTCTCTTTTTCCTTCCTCTTCTTCCTGGAAACCTCCCTTCCCCTTTGTTGTCCTTGATGGGTTAAGAGTTTCAATGGGCTGAGACGTCCTTCCTCAGGCACTCAATTTATGACACAGCAATCATGATGTTTCCACTGACATGAGGTGGCTTCTTGTGGCTTACTATCTAATTATGAAAAGAGGATGAAAAAGGCCCATGGGCCCCTGGCTGGGCACAGAGCTCCCCAGATCAGAAAGCAGGAAGTCGAGTGTAAACAGGGGGATGCATCTTGGGTGGTGAGAGGCTAGCCCCCCTCAGAGAGAAGTTGCAGCTGTCAGGGCCACTGAGCTCCCATCCCAGGGAGGGATGCTTGTGGCCAGAGCCTACAGTGATGCAAGAAGCTGACATAACTCAACTTGGAATGATTCACAGTTACACCCATGAAGAACAGCACGATTACTCCCAGGGAGAGTAGAGTTGTTCTCTGACACTGGATGCTCTCCTCATGCTACAGCAGTGTCTGTGTGTGGGTTCTCTTTCTTTATACATTCAGCAAATGTTTACCCGGTGACTGCTATGTTTCAGGTGTCCTAGGTAACAAAAATAAACCAGGGACTAAAATGAACATAGAGCCTGTACCCCTGGAGGTTTCTATCTAATGGGGAGAGACACATAAAACATCAAGTATACAAACATAACTATGTGATTGCAAATAGTCATAAATGCTACAAGGGAAATAGGCTGGGTGTGAAACATTGTAACAGGAAGGGCACCTGTTTGAAGTAACCAAGGAAGGATTCTTGGACAAGGTAACATTTAATCTGAGAGCTATAGAATGAGAAAGAAAGTGTTCCAAGGAAGAAAAGATGAACCGAGTCAAGGGAGCATCATGGAACAAAGCCCAGGTCAGAAAAAAGTTTGGTATGCTTGGAAGACCCAAGAGACAGGGACAGAGGCAGAAAGTGGAGGCATTACACAGAATTCTGGAGGCCCCAGCAAAGAATCTGCATGTCATTCTAAATGGGAAGAGGGACGGCCACGGCAGTTTTAAATCGGGGTGACATGGATGTCAATGATCAGGTACAACTTCTCACAGGCAGTAGGAACTGAATTTTGCCACTCTTTGGAGGTAGCTCCTCAGAATCTACTTGGTAAACTTGGAAGATGTGAAGGCCATTGGGCCAGATCTTGGTACGAATATTATAAAAACATCTGATTTCATCCAGCAGAGGACAAGAGGCCTGGGTGGGGTGGGGACAGTTGGGCTACCTAACTTGGATGGGGACTCACAATGCTGAAATTCCAGGGTGTGTCTATGAATTAAACACTTGACTAGCACTTACTATGGGTTATCATATCCCTACGAGGCAGGTAGAGTTTCTAGAGAACTCTAGCCATCACTTTTCTAGAAGAAATAAAAATCTAGTAAACCCCACTTTTGAGTCTCACCCACTTGGAATTTACTATCCACCTCTCAGAGATTTTGTGAGGCTAACATGAGGTCATGAGCACTGCATGCTGTTAGCATTCTTAAGAAATAGCCATTCCCCACCCCCTTTCTTTTTGTCTACAGAAAGTAGGTTTACCAAGCAGGAAAAAAACAAAACAAAACAAAAACCACCACCACCAACAACAAAAAGCTCATGCAACTAGAATTATAGGCAATTTCCAGCATGATTTAGGCACACATTTCAACTCTGTTGCAGACATTCATTCAGCACAATTGCTGGGCTAATTATAAATCACTCTTTTTATTCGTTAAGCTAGAGTCCCTGAGGGCCCCCACAAAGGTGTGTTCTATTGGACTAATTCAAGGCCCTCTGTGTTTGGCAGACCTCCTTTGTCATCCCAGTGTTGGGGGACAGGCCTAACAGGTGTTTTACAGCTCAGTTGGGCCATATCAGGTTCTTATTGAAAATGCTTAAGTTTCAGAAAACACGCTTGGCCTCACACTATAGCCAACCCCATATGAGGCAAAAAGATGTCGTAACAGGGCTCATCTGAACTTGAAAGGATAAAATGTATCCTTCTTTAACGTCAGTCCGAATTGGAGAGGTTTGAATGTTTCACTACTTTAAAAAATTGTTATTTCTTTGTACACGGTAAGACTTCCTTCCCCCTTGGAGTGGGCTTGCTTGGGCGAAAGCTCTTAACCACAGATTGAATTTTGAGTTATGAGATTATATTTTCAATTACCTACTGGAAATTATCTGGTGCAGCTGCTTTTTGTGAAAAAATATGAATAGCGATTTTTGTTAAGTTATAGAATAATATCTTTGTGGTAGAAAAAGTAACCAGACCTAAAAAATATTATTTAAAAATTGTAAACATATAATAAACTTGAGTGCTTCCTATACGTGGTCTAGCCACAGCAATTCAAATGAATTTACATTGGTCACAATATTTAAATTTAAGAGGCACAATTTTCTGAATGTTATAATGATGTAAAAAAAGTGTTGTGAGGTCCTTGGGAGGTATTTTTTCCAACACTCCATCTTTGTGAAGTCCTACTCAGAATTCTTTCTAGATGGTTACAAGAGAAATGGTGTAGCCATCACCAGCAACACTTGCAGGGTCATAGCTCTTACATACCTGTTTTGTTGGAGGAAGAACATGCAACCTCTGCTTTTGGGGTATTCGGGGGGCTGAAAAAAGCAGGCTAGGGAAATAGATACCCTAAGCTCCACTCTTCACCTGTAGCCTCTTCCACTCTGCTTCACCACTGGACCACATTACCAAAAATACTGTGGGTTTTTAAAAAAATCAATAAATTTTGGAATTTCAGTGATGAAAGTGCTTAGTTGAACTGAAACTTACACTAATTTCCTCCCTGACCAAGAGTGACAGGATGTGATTCACGATTCATGTGTGGTTCTAGATTAATGCATGAAAGCTGGCTTGTTTAGATATAGTCTTGCTTATCTGCAAATGGGCCAGTGAGCCTGGTGCAAATGCAAGCAAGGCATAGCAAAGTAAAGCAAAACAAAAACAGTGAGGGAAAAAGGACAGAGATTTGGATCAATGGGACGGAATATAGAGTGCAGAAACAGTCCCACACACGTACGGTCAATTGGTTTTTTGACAAAGGTGCAAAGGCAATTCAATGGTGAAAGGATGATTTCTCCAATGAATGGTGCTAGAGCAATTCAATATCCATGTACTAAAAATGAACCTCTCTCGAGATCTCACATTCTATACAAAAATGGGCTCAGAACAAATCCCAGATCCAAATATAACACATACAGCTATAAGGCTGTTAAAAGCCATCCTAAGAATATTATTATAATACTGGGTAGTAAATATTTTTTAGATACAATACAAAAAATTGATAAATTTGCTGTATTCAAAATTAAAAACTTATCTTCAAAAGACAGTTAAGAAAGTGAGCAAAAAACCCACTACATATTAGGACGAATATTTGCAAATTACATACCTAACAAAAATTTGTATGAAGAATATATATAAGGAACTCTCAGATCTCAATAATGAGAAAACAAAAATCTATTTCTTAAAAAAATGGATAAAATATTCGAATAGAAATTCACCAAAGAAGATATACAGTGCAAATAAAGTCGTAAAAGATGTTTAACATCATTAGCCATTAGGGAAATGAAAATTAAACTATAATTTAGATACCTCTACACACTTCTTAAAATGGTTAAAAAGAAAAAACAACCTGACACACCAAGTATTGGCAGAGATATGGAGAACTGGAACTCTCATACATTGCCAGTTGAAATACAAAATGGTATGTCCACTTTGGAAAACAGTTTGGTAGTTTCTTGTAACATTAGCACACACTTGTTCTATGACTCAAGAATCTTCCCTACTCCTAGGTATTTACCCAAGTGAAAGGAAAAATTTGTGTTCACACAAAAACCTGTATGTGAATGTTGGTAGAGGTTTTATTTATAACCACCAAAAGTTGAAAGTAATTCAAATATCCCTCTACTTTGGAACAGATAACCTGTGGTCACAATAGTTAAATTTAAGAGGCACAATTTTCTGAATGTTGCAATGAACTACTGTATGAAAGATGCTGGGTGACATCACTCAGCATGTCCCAGGAATATCATGACGTACCCAATGATGCAATGAGGGCACTTCACCTCTGTGGTGTTCTTCTCCCAAACCCATAGACTAATCCAGAAGAAAATGTCCAACAAACCCAAACTGAGAGACATTCTTCAAAACACCTGACCAGTGCTCCTCCAAACTGGCACAAAACAAACAAACAATCAAACAAAAACAACCGAGAAAAGACTGAGAGATGGTCACAGTTTTTCTGAAACAGAGAAAGGACGTTAATGACAAAGCCATCAGAATACAAATAAAGTCTGGAACTCAGCATAGTGTAATATATTGCTGTTGATTTCTTTGTTTAGAATGCATCATAATATAAAATGGTAACAGTAGTGGAGACTGAAGCCCAGTGAAGACTTTCTAGGAACTCTGTACTCTCTTTGCAACTTTTCTGTAAGTCTATAATTATTTCAAACTCAAAGTTATTAAAAAAAATAATTGTCTCAGGTGCATAGCAGACACTCAATAAATGATGATTATTACTACACTTTAGAGGAAAAAAGATTGAAAGAAAAAATTATAAAACTAAATTATAAAACTGCCATAATACATTGCATAGCAATTCATAGATGGAAAATTGCTCCTACAAATGTTATTTTACATATTAAGTCATAACAATTGGTTTGGAAGTATTATCTGGCCCAATCCTCTTATTTTCCAGAAACTGAAAACTGAGAAAAAGAAACAAAAATAAGAAAAACAACAGTAAAGTTGAAATAATAGAAATAACTGTAAGAATTCATGAAGAGTACCAACAATAAATCACAGTAAATAACACCTACTGTATCTCAGGCACTGTCCTAGGTGCTGCATGCCTGTTAACCTGTTAATAACAACTCTACAAGATTCATTTTATTATAGTCCTTATTTTAAAAAGGAGGAAGCTGAGAGTCAGAGAGGTTAAGCAACATGCTCAGGATCACACAGCTAACAAGTTGCAAAGCTGAGCTTTGAACCCAGGAAAAGAAAGGGAATTAGCACTCATGGGGCATCCACCATGTAGCAGGCAAGGTACCAAATGGCTCCTGAATCTTAACTCATTGAATTCTTTACAAGCATTGTACCGCATCAATGTTGTTAGCCCCAAATTCGCCAATGAGGAATTCAAGGTTTATGTAATTGTCCCTCTACACAGCTGCCACATGGCGGGCTGGATTTTGAACTTGGGTCTACTGGATCCTAGTCCTGTGCTCTCTATTGTAATTGGCTCCTCTCAAAGCTGGTAGAATAGACCCAGTCAGAACAGACTGGAGGCTCTGCCTTTTCATTCACGATTTATTCTATATTCAGGACAGCTTAGCTGACCTCTCTGTGCAGCTTCTACTTTCTATTTTACATGCAGAAAAGACATCTTCTATCCATAATTCCTTAAGACTCAGAGAGCTGACCTAGGACTTTTAAGACCCTCAGGACACAGAATGACAAGCATATTCATTTTACAAATTTCAAAATTCATCCAGTACTAACAAGGTTTTAACAGAGTCGGTGAGACGTTAACATATGACAATATTGACTGAGGCATATGTCTGATGCTCTGGCCAACCCCTTGCTGTCCATGACCGAAAGGGTATGAAAGGTATAACATGCATTTAGACATATTGGGGGGAAAGTACAAAGCAATCATCTGTGTGTACCCCCCTACCATATGTGGCCACAAATGGAACACATTGAAAAGGTCGTGAGAGATCAGGAGATTTAGTGAACTGGGCACAGTATGGCTTTGTGGTCCAGTTTATTTTCTCATGACAATGTAAAATATAGATTGAGATAAACCCAAATCCCTCATATTTGGTTTTATAGCTTAAATTCATAAATTCTCCACATTCATTAGAAAGTGATGTATTATCTGCACCCACTTGAAAAGATAGCATCCCAAGGGACAGATACAAGAATATTAAAAAAAATCCTGATCAAAGAAATATTGCTTCTTTCTTCCTTTCATTGAGCAGATGTGCAATGTGTCCAGAGAAAGAAATAGAAAAATTCCTGAGTGATTTATGTGATGAGCCTAGTTTTAACTGAGGTTATTGCATGTCTAATATCATGACGGGAGTTATTAGTTTCTAGTTGAAAATGACCAGAGAGAGTCTCGTTCACTTCATCAGTATGGTCCATTTATAGGTTGTCAGGGAGGCGACATCATGCAGCCACAGCACTTTGTCTTGGAGTTATTTCTCTATTAGATGTTTGCTTGTCTTTATCATGAAGACTTCTGGCCATTTAAGAAAATCCAGACCAGGGACGATATGCCTGTTCTACCCCAGCATTTAAGACATTAAAAGCAGATGCATCACTTAGGAAAATGAGTTTTTTATTCAAGAGGCATCACACAAGCCCTATTTGCCACAGGAAAATGAAAACAGACCAAGGAAATACATTTTTTCTAGGACAAGTTGACTTTTGTTTTTGCTATAAGAGATATTTTATATAATCTAGTGGTTCCCAAACATTATGAAGCAATACAATTATTTTTAAAAATTGAGGAGGAGGTTTTACAGAGGATTGACAATTCTTTATCTCGCCAAATAAACTAATTAAAATTTCTCCATTATTTTATATACTATCATCATTCTATAAAGAAAGGACATTTTAGCACACATTTAAATTTTAAAAAGTACATAAAACTTAAAAAAGAAATTATCTCGGGGTGGGGGATAGACATTACTTCCTAGGAGACAGAGCATGAGGGAACTCTCTACAGACTAAAGCTGCAATCCCTTATCAGCCCTGGTCTGCAGACAATTGTTGGGGATCCCTGGAAAATCTGGTAAAAATCTGTCAGGGAGCAAGATTGACATTGGAGATGGAAACTTACTGTTCTGAAATTTGTTGTAATTCTAAAATACTAAATGATGTCAGCACTAGCAGTAATAATGAGTGGTAGCGCCGTTTATTAAGTACATCCTAGATGTCAGTTCAGTTCTCTACTATGTGGGTGATGTATCTTAATCCTTGCAAGAACCTGGATATCAGTATTATTATGGCCACCTTATGGATTAGGCCCCCAAGGCCTACAGAAAGCAAACAGCTTGCCCCAGGACACTCAGCAGAAGTGATGGAGCTGGGATTCCAACTCAAGTCTCTCTAAATCAGAAGCCAGCTTACCAACCCGCCAACCACTCAGCGTCCTGCTGTCCTCTGGTTGTGCTCTGTTCCTCTTGTTTGGAGGCCTCTTTTCCTTGAATGTACTTGGTGTCTTTTTGCCTTCAACTCAACACTTAGCGCAGTACATGATCAATAATAGACACAATAAATACTTGTTTCTGATGAAGTGAGTAAATGGATACTTCCAACTTGGGAAATTTATTTTGCTCATAGGGTGATGTGAGGAGTAAATGAGATCATCTACACAAAGCACTTAAAACCATGTCTGACATAACACAGGAAGCCATGATATAAGTGAGTGTTCAACTTTCATTATGGAGTGTTGAGAAAATCAGCTCATCTTTCAGAAAACTCTCTTGGTTTGGTCTGCTGGAGAAGTACCAGCAGACCTATATATGTAGATATCTTCTACAGAAGGATTTTTTTAAAAATTGAAAATGACAATTTATAAAATGCCCACGCATCACTTTTTTGTTCTTCTTTTGATATATATATATTCATTATAACATGCCATTATATTATCTATCATATATACCATATGATACATATATAATATTGATTCTATTGATTGTGTATATCATATATAACATAATGTCCCTTCTCTTGTGGATAAGGGATTTGCAACTTAATAAATAAAAGTTATCTAGTAATAAATAAAAACAATTTATTATAAGTAATAAATAAAAGCCTCTCCTTGATGGAAGGATTTTTAAAACAAATCTTGCTTTGTTAGACCCCATAGGAAAGTAATAAGTGTTTGAGAACCAGAGTTCTTCTGTGCACAAGATTAGATGCAAAAACTCTTCCTCATTTGAAAAGCAGAGCTCACTGTTGATATTTAGAAAGAACTCCCAGACCTTCTCTCTGGATATCCATTAGAGATACAGCCTTAAACTCAAGCTTAGAAATTTGTTTTCATTCACGTGTACTGTGCTGTGAAAGCTGGAATTGTGAGTCTATATTACCAGCATCAGGGGCATCGTGTTATTTTCCCAGACCTTTGCTGGAAATTTCCCAAGATGGTAATGAGAAAACTATTACAACAAGATCCTTTTGACTCTGATTTCTGCACCCTAAATTACATGAGGTCCTGGGACAATCCTTCTCAAGGCACAGTTCAGGAACAGATTGAGAAGGTGACGTCCTTGCTGTATTTTATTGTTACCGATACTCCCAGGTTTGCCTTTCTTGGACAGATGTTTCTCTGAGCAGAGCAGCCCAGCTGCTGAAATGATTTCTAAGTCTCTTCCATCAACAGGATCGGGGACAAGGAAGCTGCTTACTCCTCAGTCCTTCAGGTGGGTAAAGGGTAAAAGTGTTGAAAGTTGAAGTACTATTATAGAAGCAGAATGTATAAATGTCTAGGGTCCACTAAGTGACACTGTGGAAGAAAGACTTCATTGCATTTTGCTTTACAAAATAATTAGGAATTACTCAAAATGGAAAGGACAAGAAAAGAAAATTTGGGATACATAAATTCATGCCAGTTTATTTTTCCCTAGGCAGGAATAGGCTAATTTCTGGCACGTGGGACCCTGTGTTCATACTCAATGTGATTTCAATAGAGAGAGCAATGATGATGTTTGTTTTGTTTTCAAGACAGTCTCAAAGACTTGAAGGCTGACAGGCCCCAGCCTTTTTTGCGGCAAATAAAAAAAATTAAAATTACAAATAAAACCAGAAACCCAACTTTTCCACATAAATCAGGCCCTGAGGGTTGTTTGGTTTAAAAAGCTGGCTTCAGAAGCAGCTTCTCCTCCTTCCCCTGACTGCCTCCCTTTCACTTTGCCTTAAAGCTTTTTGTTTTTGCTATTTTTCAACCAATTCCCTTTGCCCTTGTGAATGATAATGAATTGGTGCTCTTAGAGGAACTTGAACTTCTCGGATAAAAGATGTGTTCGTATGTTTAAAGTCGTTAACACTGACATGGTTATCTTCAGAGTTTGGCCCTATTAACTTGATTATTGAGCCACTGTTTATTGTCATTGTCACGGTGCTTAACTGCAAAAGGTCAGATCAGAACGAAAGAACCAAGCGATGCAGACAGAATGACTGATCTTTCAGTAAAACAACTGCTGTCATTTGCTCTAATTTTGGGATGGATGACACAAAAGGCTCTGACTTCAACATCAGGAAAACTAAATCCAAGCTACAATGGGCATCTGCAGATTTGAGTAGGTATCAGTGTCCTTAAAAATGCCTGGGTCCTTTGAGCCAGAAATTCTATTTTTAATTTTAACTCTGCCAAGGAAGCAGCAAAACACATAAGCAGAGAGTTATGTTTCAGGCCGGTCATTTCGGCTTTAATATAGTAGCAAAAATTTGACAACAATCTAAATGTCCAACTGTTGGGGATTATCTAAGTAAATAATGTTATACATAATATCACAATTCAGAATCATGCCTTCAAATAATAGTTCCTAAATAGTTTATTAAGTAAACTATGCATTAAAAAGACATACAAGGAGTAGGCCTGATTTTAAGAGAAGTGACATATTTGTGTATGTTTAACAACAAAATCTGCAGGGCTTTTACCAGTGCTTACCACTGGATGGAAGGCGGGATTATTTTTATTCATTCTAAACATTTTACTATAGTCCCTACATTTTCTGCCACAAACACCTATTTCTTTGATAACTGAAACCAAAACAAAAATTTTTTAAAAGTTAATGCTATTTTGAAAAAACAGTAAGGAAGCAAGCCCTTGTGACTACAGATCTATCCGAGGCAAGGGTCTGTGGTCAAGCACACAGGCAAGCAGAATGGCAAACCTGTCTCTCCGCCCCACGATTCCAGGACCTGTACATAGTTGTCAGAAGGGAGTCCCGTAACATGCTTTTACAGCTCCAGTCCTTTATTAATGCCACATGTGCTCTTGTAAGGTTAAGTTATTAAGTGATATACAATAATTGTCTCTACTCCAAAGTAGACATTTACTTCTCTTCACTCACATCGCTCTATTTTGGTATTATTTATCACAGCCCCATTTTAGGAATGCTCTCAGTGGGTTGCGTCTCTCGTCCCTCTCTTTTAATGCAAGCCGACCTAAAGAGCCCCGGTAAGAAATTAAGTATAATTACCTAAGGAATCGCACAGGGAACATGAGATGGCACCGGCTCCCGAAGTGGATGGAACAAGGCGTTTGGAGGCCCCTCATCCCCTGTCCTCCCCGAGTTAATTTGCCTGTATTTCCTCCCTTGTTGAGTGCACTTACATGCAGCCTCACAATGACCTGTTTAGTTGGCAGTGGAAAATTATGTCATTTGCAAGCAAGCTTTCAGCTGTGATATTTTATAATTGTTAAGATGAAAACCCGATAATCCTCCCCCCCTTCACATAAACTGCAATCCATCTTTAAACCTGTGATAATTCCTAAAACCTGCCGCTTAATAAACTAACAAACCCCAGGCCTATGTGATTTTGCGGGGAGTCAATCTTTGATCAGCCAAGCTGAAATGGGTCTGATAAGGGGACGCCCTTCCACTCTGGAGTCGCCACTTGAGTGGGTGATTGCTGTTTCCTCCCATCCTCAAGTGCCAAATAAGCAGAAGTCTTCCCGAGCTTCTTATCTCTTTCACTTTCTTCTCGAGATCTCTGTCGCTTTAATCCGGCGTGTCTGCTGCTGGTTAACAAGGAAATCCTATGTCAATTATCGCCAACAACTTCCTGCTGCGAAGCAGTGGGGAATCAAAGCGTTTGAGAGCCTTTTCACACCCGAGAGTGGTGCAGGGCCTAATTAAATGGCCTTCATATCCTGCAGCCTGGTGGAGGCCGCATGATAGATAGCTAATGAAAGATAGCCTAATTTTTCTAAGAACTGTTTGGAGGCTGGTGGGCTGTCCGGTGGGTTGCAGGTGTGGGGCTGAGTGGGGTTTTTCCACTTCCACTACAGGGCGCACTGGACAGCAGGATCTGAAGGGAGCCAACCTTCAGGAAGGTTGTGTCCTGTTAAATCTGCTCTATGACTCAGAGGCCCAGATGAAGTGGGAGAGGGAGGTGCAGGGCGTACTGACAGACTTGCAGCTCGGGCCTCAAAGGAGACCACTATTCTATGGAATTGTTCACCTAGCTCCCTCCAACATAAGCGATTCCCCGCTCCCAAGCAGGAATTCTCAGCCAATATGATGCAGTTCAAAACAAAATTTGTGTAAGATCACTGCAAATCATTCTCTTCAGATGACTTATTTCTACTGGAGGTACACATACTCTATAGACAAACTAAACTAAAAAGACTTTTTTTTTAGTGTAAGAAATGCCTTTGTGAATGACATTTTCTCTAGCAATTTCTCTCTATCCAGAGCGGTGATTCTCAGAGCTTCATGATCCTGGGCAAAAAACATCAGCTTCACCTGGGAGCTTGTGAGAAATGCAAATTTCTCAGCCCCCACCCAAGACCTACTGAATCAAACACTCAAGGGGTAACAGTAATCTAGGTTTGAACAATCCCTAGGTGATTCTAAAATTGAGAATCACATGTCTAGCACATGTCCAAGAAACTCCTTTGTAGATGGGTTGTTAATCATAAATATCACATTTGTTTGAAAGATCCATCACATTACATAATGGGACACCCTGTGTTATTTAACATGACTCCGTGTCTGTCTACCTTTTATCACAGTGCGTGTATCCAAGGCTGGAATCATTTCCTGATTCTTACTCATAATGTAGTACCTTACTGAGTGAGGGGCTTTTGTTTTAATTTGACAAGGTGGACGTAGAGAATGTATCTGCTGAAATATTTAAACCTATTTTCTAGAGTTGTGATTTGGGTTTTTTCGGTTGGTTTGTTTTTTGTTTTTTGAGTCAGGGTCTCACTCTGTCACCCAGGCTGGAATGCAGTAGAATGATCACAACTCACCGCAGCCTCGAACTTCTGGGCTCAAGCAATCCTTCTGCCTCAGCCTCCTGGGTAGCTGAATAGCTGGGTACAGGTGCCCAAACAAACCCGAGTTATTTTTTTGTTTTTTGTTTCGTAGAGACAAGATCTTGCTGTGTTGCTCAGGCCGATCTCAGACTCCTGGACTCAAGCAATCCTCCCATCTTAGTCTCCCAAAGTGAGGGGATTGCAGGCAATGAGCCTCAGTGTTCTTAGCTTTGAGACAGAACAATGGTAGCCACCTAATTCGAGGGTGGTTTTAAGGATTAAGTGAGGTGACGTTCAGCAGGGGGCCTGCACATCAGTTCTCTGGGAGTTACTTTATCGTTTGCATGACAAGTCTTTTGGGTGTGTGGGACCTTTTAAAAAACATGGATTAGTGGTGGAAGGGACCTCAGAAGTACTGGTCCATTCCACTCTGTTTGACAGATGGGAAACTGAGGCTCACAAAAGTCATATGACTTTTGAATAGTAAAAACCCAAACATGGCCTAGAGTTGTGATTTTTTAAAAATTCAGGGTACTGAACGGGGTTTGTTGCTCTTTATTTTGTAATGAACAACATTCACCCCTCCAACATTTCATAAAAGAAAGGACATTTTTAAACATGCCAAACAGAAATAGCAAGGATGTAATTTCAATAAAAAGTCAATCCTTTAAGTGAAATCAGTTTATGTTTATAAATAACTTACTATGCTGCCCTTACTTTTCTCTTTTAACTGAAGATTGGCTTGCCAAGTGGTGCCTAGAAATGGCTAGTGCAGTTTTAGATTTAGGAGCGAGAGTGCAGGAAACATTAAATCACTGGTTTTTAACCTAGGCTGTACATTAGAATCACCTGGAGAAGCTTTCACAGCTACCCAAACCTGGCCATCACCCCCAGGGATTCAGGTTTAATTGGTCTAATTTGGGCTGCAGATAGCAGAATTTCTTAAGAAGTTGAGAGCCACTGCTTCATAAATCATCTTGTACTCCAGAGGGTTTCAAATTTTCACTTGCACACATTTCCCCTGGGGATCTTACTCAAATTCTGATTCTGGCCCAGTAGATGAGGGTGGGGCCTGAGGTTCTTCATGTCCAACCAACACCCAGGCAATACTGTTGTTGGTGGTCAGTGGGCTACACTCTGAGTAGTCAGCCCAGACTACTGAATGCTGAAGGATTTATCAGGACTTAGCAGAAAACCCAGTGCCACTCCAGTACCAGCTGAGATTCACCTGCCCTGATTTCCTGGAGGGAAGAGACCCTTCTCTAAGGGCAAACTGGGAGTGAAGTCAGGGATGTGAATGATCCAGCTCTCTGGCAGCCTGGAGCCCCACCCCAGCAGCAGCTGCTGGCTCCCTTGGGTGACTTCAGTCCCCTTCCTGGTTCCTACCCATGTTTTGTGGTTACCTTGACCATTCTGTGGTGAACCAGAAGGCCAAAATTCAGCAAAGGGATACATGCAACATTGGAGGCTATAGAAATAGCATAAGGAGGACAGGAAAACATGTGGCCAAGTCGCTGACCAAAGCCACACAATTACTCCACCTTTGATTCACTTTGCCAGGCTTGAGGACTTCCTGAAGAGACACTGGCACAACCAGGGTGCGATACCCCACATTGTTGGGTGTCCATAGGGGAGAGCTGTGGAGACCTCTTATCAGCCCCAGGGGCATGGGCTCAAGCTCCTGTTCCTTGAGTATAACTCACATCATCTTTTTAATTAGGGGTGTTCCACCCAGCCTTTTCATTTTATGGTAAGCTTTATAATACAACTTTTATTTGCTCTTACTGTATCTGAAATCTTGGGCAATTTACATAGCTTTCTGGGAGCCTCAATATTCGTAGCTTTAAAATGAAGTTATAGTAACCACCTAATTCAGAGGATTGTTTTAAGGATTAAATGAGGTGATGTTTATCATATATGTGTTCATCCTCTTGGATGTGTGGGACATTTTGAAAAGCATATGGACTCGGAGTGGAAGAGACCTCAGAGAAGATCTGGGTCATTCTACTGTACCTTGCAAACCGAAACTGAGGTTCAGAGAGGTCACATGACTGTACCAAGGATATTCTTGGATAGTAAATACCCGAGCATGGACCGCCTTCGGATCTAACTGTTTTGGATTCTCACACATATGTATTGCATATGTTTGTAAGTTTAAATCTTCTTTGGAACAAGACAAGTTATAAATAAATAGACAGCTGATATGATAGCCTTTCCACTCATGCTGACTTACTCTGAGATACAGGGCCCTCAGGAATGATAAATTCTGGCCCTTACAGCTTTATCCCCCACTCCGGAGTCCATGGCAGACACTGTTGACCAGTCAGGTCTGCTGTCCCTCTGAATCCACACAGTCTTGGAATCCTCAGCATGAGCTTCCAGAAAGCCACTATCACTTGGCCAGTGTTATCTATGTACAAACCCTTCACTATTTCTACTTTTCTGCTTTCTGTATTCACAAGCCTTGGGAGAGAGCTTTTGGAGTGCACTGAATTGGTTTGCCTCACCAGGTAGAATCAGGCAGGACAGTCCCCAAAATGGAAGAGGGAATTGAGCATGTGGTACCTGAGAGGCTGAAGATGGAAGTTTCTATAAATATCTGAAAATACATGAATTTGAAATAGCAGCAGTGTATTTGATGGTCTCAAATATTTTATTAGGCTTTTTATTAGCTGGGGCAATTTTAAATTAATAATAGTAATTTTGGATTTCTGATTATATCAAAATAAGCAGGAAAAAAAAAAAAGACTCCTGTTCAACAATGGCTTTTTTGTAGTTTAGCTCAGTAAGGTCCATGAAGGCCTTACAGTTTTTATATAGAACATTTCCATAGCAAATCCTACACAAATGCCGTTTCCTTAAAGGTAGAATATACAACAGCTTCAAAATTGGGAGCAAATTATAGTCCCCTGTTTTGAAGCTAAAGATGATTTGACAATAATATTTTTATTCATTAATGCAAACAACCCAAGTAATTTGATGTCTGAATCAGTTGCAGTTGCTGCACTTGGAATTTGAAAATGTTCAAAATATTGAGGTAAGTTAGCGGTCAACTATAGAGTTAAATAAAATGTACAGCTTTTACTGAAGGTGCAGGAAACCCCTGCTTCAGGGAGTTTCGAGGACAGTCAAGTCCAGAATACCCTCAATGGAATATCAAGAGCAAGTATAGGAGAATGTCTACTCCTGGCTTAATCCACCCCTGTAGGGCAGAGTCACTGGGGGATAGGGGGAGGGACTCCCTCCCCATTTAACCCTTCAGGTACGTGGAAGCCTTACTGAAGACAAGTTAATTTCTGAGCAGTCATCCTTCCTCTCATTTAACAGACTTTGCCCCTCAGTACAACAATTGGTATCAAGTGAAGTTAATTTCATCTCCAACACTGAATCCATCCAGAACTTTCTTGTAACTTGGATAGAGTCACATTTCTTTCCTGTTTAAGATTTTCCAACATGTTCTTTTTATGGAATAAAAGCCAAACTCTTCATAATAGCATTGTAAGTGCTTCCTAATTGACCCTCAGCTCACTTTATTATTATAATTATTAATACTATTAATATTACTCTGACTACTATGACTACCTCTGTTCCTGCTACTTCTACAAAATGCGCCTATCTTTGACCAAACTTCACCATATCCGTCATTCTCCAAGACCCTCTGTGTGAATAACCATATCTATGACTAGGTGCTGTTGTTATCTGGACTTTACAGGCGAGGGAATTGAGAAACAGCAAAGTGTCATTTTGCTCGGCTCAAATTATGTGAGCGTTCTGGGCTGAGATTTAAAACGCTCAGATAATAAGTAACTGTGAACTGGCTGCTACATATACATATACACTTCTGCATTCCAGGAAGAAAGAAGAAGAATTACTAGCTTCACCTAGTAATTTCTGCCTACATAGAAAAATTTAGTTGCATGGCCATTCTTGGCTGTAGGGGAGTCTGGGAAATATGGTTCTGTTAGTATGAAAAGAGAAACGGTAGATATTGGGTAAACCACCAGCAATCTCTGCCCTGAAAAATGACAGTGTCATTCATTGTGGATAAGAATTCTATTAACTCCCACGGTGGCTGAAGGACAATTTACTCATCAGGCTGACTGTTTGCCTTCCAGTTCCTTCTCTGGAATCCAAACTCATGTGTCACAGCGAGAGGCACATTTCTCACTCCTCCTAGAATGGAAGTGATAACTTATGGAATGGCTGTAGATAGCTACATGATCAAATCACCAAAAGAAGATGAACACAACAGCTCTGATTTCATTTGTGTCCCCTTCCTAAACATTTCACTCTTACTCTTGTCTGCCTACTTGGCAAAGGCACACAGAGCAGCTTATTCACATCTTTTATCTCCTGAGTCTCTGATGTGATTCTGCCTACTCATTCACATTAATATGTTGATGTCATATTCTATTAATATGTTGACTCACATGGTCATGCTTGGCCTCACACCCTGGCCCTCACCTGGGGGTTGGGGAAGGAGTATGATGGTGATGTAGAACTAACAATTATTGAGAATCTTTGACATTTTCTCTCTTTTTATTTATTTATTTATTTCACAGCAACATTTGATGGACTTCCTCCAGCATTCCAAGCAATGAGACTACAAGGGGAACCCCCCCCAAAACCTGGAATTATCTTTTTGGAGGGCGGGCCCCTTGTAGTACAGGCTTCTCCCCTAGGTAAGTGTTCTAGGAACCCATTGGCATCAATGTACCAGCTAGTGTTGTTGTGGGAGTCTGTGTTTGGCTACAGTGAATTTTTTGGGGAGAGTCTTTCAACACACTTACCCATTTCATGATGGGTGATTTACAATCTGCCCAGGCTGTGCTAAGTGTCCAGCAGTCTTTTAACCCAAAAAGGCATGACTCCCATGCCCCACCCTCCCTATTCACCTGATTTTATCCTGAGAATTTTTTTTTATTTCCCCAGATGAAAAAGTCCTCAAAGGGAAACATTTTGCAGGTGTGGAAGAAGTGAAACAAAAATGGCAGAAGCACCAAAAGGCATCAACATTGATGCGTTCAAAAATTGTCTTGAGCAGTGGAAAAAAGCATCTTGATAGGTGTATTGCATCAAATGGTAAGTACTTTGAAGATGACTGAAGTTTAAACATGTAAGAATAAATACACAATTTTTAATAAATGAATTCTTTTGGGGGGAGATCCCTCCTTGTATTCCAAATACAACAATAGTGGAGAGTTCCTGGGATGCTTGTTCCTACATGGAGAAGCAGTTACTATTAGAATATTTGAATGGATAAGAATTTGAAGAAAACTTGGAGTTTCCTTCAAAACTCTAACTTGTTTTCATTTTGAACAAATAATTATAAATGTAAAACATTTTTCTTTGTGTGTGCATATATGGAGATACATAAATATTCATATTATAAATGTTTAATGTAAAAGTTTGTTACAGAGTCAACAGAGAAGAGGGGTAAAGTGAGAATCATTTTTCTATTTGTATTCTGGTGAATTAATTTAGCATTGGGTATACCAATGATGTGAGGACAGAGGAAACAGAAAGATAATTCTCCTATAGGGAAAACCACACAGCTTTAGAATCAGACCAGTATTTGAAACCAGGCTTAGCTGCTACTGGAAAATTTCCTAAACTTTTCTAAACCTCAGTTTTCTCATTTGTAAATGGGATGATGAAAAGAAGGATGACATGACAATGACAACAAAACAACAAACATTTATTGAGGTTTTTTTTTTATGTGCTGGCTGCTAAATGTATTATATATAATCTCATTAATTCTCATTATAATCCAATCATGTAATTACTACTGTAGTGTTTTCATAGTATTATCTGTATCAGTTATCTCTAGCTGCATAATAGCTGCTGAAAATTTAGTGCCTTAAAGGAACAACAATTTATTTTGCTTACCAGTAAGTTGGTAATTCCTTCTCATCTCAGACAGGCTCCCTCCTGTCTACAGTCAGCTGCCGTTCAGCTAGGCAGCTCTGCCTCTAGGGTTTGGTTGCCGGGGTAACAGGCATGATTTGGGTCATATGTCCCTCCTCATGAGGCAAACTAGCCTGACCTGATCATGTGATGGAAGCAGTATTCAGAGGAAGAGAGAGGACAGAAGGTCCATCATGGTCACAGGCTCCAAACTGGCTCATCATCACTTTTGCTGTATTCATTTGACCAAAGCAAGTCTCACATAGCCAAACCCAGACTCGGAAGGTGGGGAAATAGAGATTCTATCTCTTGATGGGAAGAAACACAAAGTCTCGTGGCAAAGGATTTGGGTGGAGAAAGAGGGGTAATGGCAGCCAGTTTTGCAAACAGTCTCCCACTCTACCTGCCTCACAGGGTTATTGTAAGGAGTCACAAATAATAATGGCTAATCTCATTAAATTCTTCCCCAAACCCTGTGGAGTAGGTACTATTATTGTCTCCATTTTATGAGTGAGCCAGCCGAAGACCAGAGATATTAGGTATTTTCCCAAGGTTGCTCATGAGAGTGGAACCAGACTCAAATCCAGGCAGTTCAAGTAAAATCTGAATACAGGTGGTACCTGAGTTCACAGGATTATTCCAATGTCAGTTTCTTGGTGTTGACAATCTGCTATGGTTATGAAAGATTTTATCGTTAGGGGAAACATCTGAGGTGTAATTTGCAATTTTTTCCCATTCTGTATGTTTTCTGTTCACTCTGTTGTTTATTTATTTTGCTGTGCAGAAGATAGTTAAATTAAGTCCCATTTGTCTATTTTAGTTTTAGTTGCAATTGCTTTTGGGGTCTTTGTCATAAATTATTTGCCTAGACCAATGTCCAGAAGAGTGTTTCCTAGGTTTTCTTAAAGGATTTTTATAGTTTCAAGTCTTATATTTAAGTCTTTGATTCATCTTGAGCTAATTTTTGTATATGGTGAGAGATAGTGGTCCAGTTTCATTTTTCTGCATATGGCTAGCTAATTTTCCAAGCACCACTTATTGAATAGCATGTCCTTTCTCCATTGTTTATTTTTGTCCAAAAAGTTGGTTGTAGGAATGTGGTTTTACTTCTGGGTTCTCTATTCTGTTCCATTGGTCAATCTGTTTATTCTTATACCAGTACCGTGCTGTTTTACTTACTATAACCCTACAGTATAAATTGAAGTCTGGCAGCCTCTGCAATTGTTCTTTTTGCTTAGAATTGCTTACTCAATATGAGAAAAACAACTCCATTAAAAAGAATGCAAAGGATATGAATAGACTTTTCTCAAAAGAAGACACACAAGCAGTGAAAGGAGGGACTCTGAGAAACTTAGAATAAACTTAGTTCACGTTTTGCCTCAGCATAACCATTTTTGCGTAGACTGACATGCTTTGAATCTACCACAGGCTAGATATGGATAGATACATTTTCAATAGGCAGGTTTTAGGAAGCATTCGGACATTTTACTGCAAGTCAAGCTGGCAGTTTACCCCACCCCCCAGGCAAATCTCCATCAGATGCAAGACAAGGACAGCCCAACCTTTCAATTCATGGTTTAGTATAATAATCTCTAAGAAACTTTCAGGTTCCTTGTCAAAGGCAGAAGGTCAAAGATCACCCCTTAGCTGGCTAAAGCCATAGAATTGATAAGACCACCTTTTTGCTAAGGAGCTTGTGAATTGGAAATGTCTGACAGGTCTCTTGCAGGAAAAACTCCTCCTCTAGTCTCCTCCCATCTAGCCACCAACATGGCAGCAATCATATGACTAATCCACCCATCTGTCTGCTGTCCATCACCTGACACCAGTACCTGTGCTTACCTGCCCCTTCATGGTGATGATATGGAGCAGGCCACCACTCAATCACCTTAATGATCTTCTCCCATCAAAGGGAAGGATTAAAAGGACTCAACCATGAACATCCAGCGCCATTGCCTTGCTAAGCTGTGGTGTGGCCATGTGCTCATCAACTGTGGCCAGGCCATGTTTCCTAGCTTTGACCCCCTCCCCTCCTTGGGGAGGCAAATCTCCTCTTTCTCTCTCTCCCTCTAATTTACTTTCTAAATACACTATACTTTCTAATTTAACATCTGTGCAAATCTTTCATGTGGCATTGGATCACATACCAGATACCCACACTCCCAGCAATCCAGACCTAACATTCTGAAAGGCCCATCAGGGTCTAACAAGCAGCCAATGAACATATGAAAAAATGCTCAGCATCACTAATCATCAGATAAATTCAAATTAAAACCACAATGAGATATTACCTTACACCAGTCAGAATGGCCATTATTAGAAAGTCAAAGAAGAGATGTTGGCGCAGTTGTAGAGAAAAAGGAACGCTCATCCACTGTTGGTGGAATTGTAGACTAGTTCAACTTCTATGGAAAATAGCATGGAGATTTCTCAACTAAAAATTGAATTACCATTTGATCCAGCAATCCAACTACCAGAGGTCTACCCATAGGAAAAGAAATTGATATATAAAAATATACCTGTACTCATATGTTCATTGTGGCACTATACATAGTAGCAAAATCACGGAACCAATCTACATGCCCGTCAACAATTAACTGGGTAAAGAAAATGTGGTATATATTCACCATGGAATATTATGCAGCCATTAAAAAGGAATGAAATCATATCCTTTGCAGCGATATGGATGGAGCTGGAGATCATCATCCTAAGTGAACTGACTCAGAAACAGAAAACCAAACACCACGTATTCTCACTCATATGTGGGAGTTAAATGGTTACAAAGATGGAAATATTAGACACTGGGGACACAAATAATGGGGGAGGTAGGGAAGAGGGTTAGGGTTCAGAAATTACCTGTGAGGCCCAATCCCCACCACTACACAATATGTCCATGTAATGAGCGTGTATATGTACTCCCTGATCTGAAACTTTAAAAAAAAGAAAGCCAAAAATATTTAAATTGCATACCCCACCCCCCAACAAATCTGAGCAGATCAAGCACTTAGCTAAGACTCTGCACACATGTAAAGAACTGAATATAGAGTCTGACCAAACAGTAAGTGTTTAATAAATGCTGACTTCTCTGCTGAAAGCTCATTATCCATGTAAGAGAGCAAAGAGAATCTCTAATTCCTAATTCAGTGTAAAAATGAGCACCACTTCAAACTGCCTAGGAAGTGACCACTCAGATTGAGCCAAGAGGAGTCTATTGTGTATAAGGGGCCACAGTTGGTCTCCCACTAGGGCAAGTTTTGCAGTTACAGAGCAAAAGCAGACGTGTTTCTGGATTTCTGCCTTTCTAAGATTACTTTATGAAAAATCTTTTTCAGATCTCACAGATCCCCAAGGAGTCTCAGCTTAAACCTGGGAAAACTGTTGGGAAGTCTAATTAAAAGAGAACAATATGATATGGGGATTAGTCTAACTTGATAGGGTCAAGCCAGGCACTGTTTCTTCCCTCTCTAAGTTAGTGGAGAAAATTTCTTTAACAGGAACAAATAATAATGATTAGCAAATGATCAGCTCCAAGTAGACCTAGTTAGGTTGGATTTTCACAAAGAGTGAGATAACAGCCTTTGGGAAAAAAATTATAAAGGAAAATAAATAGCCATGTGTTAAAGTCGCGGGACTGGCAGAACAATAATAATAGCTATTACAAGTACTAGAAAGCAGGTGCTCCTGGGAATGGACGCAGTGGTGACCTGCTGGCTTAGCTGTTTCTAACAGGGCCAATGCCTATGTATTAATGGTTAGATGAGAAGCAGTTCATGTCCACAATGCTAGAGGAGGACGTTTCCCAGTAAACATCCAGTTGGCTTTTACTTGACACCTTAGTAGATGAGAACAAGGACTATATTAATGACAATAATAATAATAAAATTATTATTGGGTGCTTACTATGTGCCAGTAACTCTTTAGGTGTGCTACCTTTGTTTTCTCATTGAAGCTTCACTATCTTTTTTTTTCTCTTTTGAGTCGGAGTCACATGGAATCACACTCTGTCTCCCAGGCTGGAGGCCAGTGGTATGCTTATGACCACCTCAGCCTTGACCTGCTGGGCTCAGGTGCTCCTTCTGCCTCAACCTTCCAAGTAGCTGGCACTACGGGCACACGCTACCATGCCTGGCTAATTTTTTCACTTATTGTGGAGATGAGGTCTCGCCATGTTGCCCAGGCTAGTCTCAAACCCCTGGGCTCAGGCAATCTTCTCATTTCTACCTCCCAAAGTGCTGGGATTGCAGGTGTGAGCCACTATGCCTGGCGAATCTTCACAATCTTTTATGGGTGAGGAAATTGGGGGCTGGAAATGTCAAGTAAGTTTCCAAGGCACACAAAGCTTAATTTGGTCAAGGTAGGATCAAAATATAAATTGTCCCAGGGTACGGACAAGCTCATTTTGGAAGAGTGCTCTGAGACACAGTACCTATTCTCTTCATCGTCATAATCACTGGAGTTTGCTGGGGAAACTTTTAAGTTCAAGTTTTCAAGTTCAAAGCTTGAAGTAATGAGGTTCTTGTTACTTCTCGCCTGAGGATAGAGGCCTGCACACCTAATTCTCGGATGGGAAGCACTGAACTTTCTCCAAACCTATTGGTTTTGAGTATTTCATCTGGAATTTATTTTTGTTTATGATGTGAGTTTTGAGATTCAGCATTCCACTCCACCCCAATAGCCAACCAGTTGTTCCTGCATCACTTAATATAGAAATGATCCTCTTCACATGGAACCAAAATGCCACCTTTTACATGTATTTCATTCCCGTATAGACTGTGATCTATTTCTGGATCCATTTTGTTCTTAATCTATCACTTTATCCCCTCGTCAATGGCATATTATATTGATTATAATGTAGTTCAGTATTCTATATTCATGTATGCATGTGTGTATGTATGTGTATATATATGCATATATATTAGTGAGTTTCCTAATTTTATAAGGGAACTCTCCAAATATTTTTCTCTTTCAAACTTCTCTTAGTCATTCTCAGATAGTTATGACTGTATATAAACTTTAAAATAGTTTCATGCACTCCCAGCCCCCTCAAAAGAAGTATTGGGATGATGAATTAAGTTGTATTTCATTTCTATGTTAATTTGAGGACTGATGTTTTTATGGCTTGAAGTTTTCCTATATCAGGAACATAATATGTGTTTCTATTTAGGGGGGTCTTATTTTAAGATCTTCAATAAGATTTTTATGCTTTTTGTATAAAGGCTTTATGCTTTTATTATTAAATTTATGCCTGGCTAATATGGTGAATGGGATTTTTTTTTTTCCATTTCCATCATGTAACTGTTTTTTGCTAGTGTGGCCAGCACTGTTATATGGGCCAACATCCCTGAAACCTCCCTGCTTAAGTATTCCCAGGTTGACAGTCTCATTGAAGTTCCAGAAAATTAACATTTTCTAGGAGACTGGTGGGAGATGAAGTAAAAATCCCCCAGCCACCTCACCTTTTCCCCAGCGCAAACCTATGGCCACAGGCAGCATTCTCAAGGATGGAGGAGGAAAAACCCAGTTCTGGGGCTCACAGATGGGGCAACCTAATATATCATGGCAAGCTAAAATGAAGGCTCTCACTTGAAGTGACCCTGAAAATAATGTGGGTAGAACTTCAAGAAGCACATCTTGTCACAAACTTGGTATGGAGGGAAAACCGACCTGAGGTAAGGATACACATAGACTCCTGGGAAGTGGCAAATGGTCTGGCTGGTTAGTCAAATATCCAAAAAGAACAAGATTAGAAAATCAGAGACAAAAGAGTTCTGGAGAAGAAGCATTTAGACGGGCCAAGATAGTAGTAAGCACATAATGTGAAGATCTTTGTGACCCACATCAGTACCCCCCCGAGAGTGTCCACTCTGAGAAGGCACGAAACAAGGTAGACAACAGGCATCAGCCAGTCTTTGCCTTTGGCCACCCTAGCCCTTGCACGGTGGGTCCATGAGTGGAGCAGTCATGTAGAGCCTGATAAGGGCAAGGTAACCAGGGACTCAGAACCCACAGGAATGAAGGTCTGGGTTATTCCACCATGCAAGCAACCTAGAACAGCAAAAAACACTGACCAATGATGAGGAGAATCTATAATAAGTGGTAAAAGAATGAGATAATGAATATCATCAGTTGTAACCTCAAGACATACTGTTGCATAAAAGACTGTATGTGATCCCCATGGCCATTCTGTTGAAAGTCTGCCCTTTAAAAAAAAAGCTATAACCAGAAATCACCTTTAAGAAGAAGTGATAAGACTGAGTAACTTTAAGTGGGCCGTGTGAGGATGGAAGGGCTGGCTGCAGGGGGTTGACTGTAGCAGAAGGTGTTGGTGCACTCACAGTGTAGCCTTCTTTATAATGCATGCTTTGTGGGCTGTTTTCCCTTCCCTATTCCCTCACTGGTGTTCTTTCACCTCCTGTTAGGAGCTGAATGTTTGTGTCTCCCCAACAAGTTTATGTATTGAAGCCCTATCTGCCAATGAATGTGACTATATTTGGAAATAGAGTCTTTATAGGGGTTACTTAGGTGAGATGAGGTCATAAGGGCGGGCCCTAATCTGATAGGATTAGTGAAGACCCATTGAGAAAATAGCCACCTGCAGACCAGGAAGAAAGTCCTTATCATGAAGTGACTTGGCCAATCAACAGAACTGTGAGAAGTAAATTTTCATTGTTTAAGCCACCCCTTCTGTGTTATTTTGTTATGGCAATTGGAGATAAGAAATGCATGCCAAATACACTTTTTGCTCTCTATGTTGTCTCTAGATATGTTTTGAGGAAAACCAAATTAAGAGCCAGTATATAGGAAAGCTATTTTTCTCCCCCCAAATTAAAAATTTTTGACTGAATTTTAGACTTTGAAAAAATGTGTAAATATAGTTACTATATATCCCTTACTCAGCTTCCCCTAATGTTAACAATTTTTTTAAACTATAGAACCAGAATATTAATAATGGTTCAGTACTATTCACTAAAGACCTTAGTAGATTTCACCACCAGTTTTTTCACTAATGTCCTCTTTCTGTTCTATTCCTATATGGGATCCCACATTGCAATTGGGTATTATTTCTTTTTAATTTCTTGCTGTCTGTAACAGTTATTCATTCTATTCTTGTCTTTCATGAATTTGACGCTCTTGAAAATTATTGACCAATTATTTTGTCAAATGTTCCTCAACTTAGACTTGTCTGATATGTTCTCATGATTGGACCGAACTCATCCATTTTTGGCAGGAATACAAGAACAATGGAATTGTGTGTTATTCTCAGTGCCTCTTTTCAAAGGCTTCATAGTATCTGATTGCTGGTGATTTTTACCTTGATTATCTGGTTAAAATGATTTCTACTGGGTTTTTCTACTGTAAAGTCACTATCCCTTTATAGGTAATGAATATCTTAGTCAATATATTTTAAGATTATGGGAAGTCTATTTCTCCTAAAACTTTTGCCCATAAATTTTAAAGTTATTGGTTTTTGCTGACATATCTTGTATCCAGTCACATCACCAAATTAACCTATTATTTTAAAATCTCTATATAATATATATACAGTCATATATACATATATAAAGTATATTAAAGACAGTTTTACCTATTTGGATCATTTATAGCAATTTTAAAAATTTTATCATAATAGCTAACATTCTAAAACCATTTCAAATAATACTAAAGATAATAAATAGCCTCCCTTATTTATGTCACATGATTGACTTGAGTATTTTGCCATTTGATACAATGGTTGCTGTAAATCTGGGATAAATGGAACTTGCCATATTTAATTTCCTTCTATTTTTGTTTACTAATTTCTTTTGTTTAGAATGTTTGTTAAATTTTATCAACTATAACTATGTTTTCCTTTAATATGCTGATGAAATGAATTATGTTGTCAGATTTCCTGATGTTAGGTCATCTTTCCATTTCTGGAATGAAGCCTATTTATGATGCATTAATTTTAAAACACACCATTGGATTCAGTTTATATCTGTAATCACAAAGGAATTGAATCTATAATTTCTCTTTAAGCACTATTTTGTAAGATCTGGGTTTTTTTCTGGTTTTATAAAATAAATCATAGTAGTTTTAACTTTCTCTATGGTTTAGATTTATTGTGATCTTGATTCAAACAATTCCATTTCCAATACTTTTCTCCATAATTTTTTCCATATTTAAACATCTTTACAAGTAAAAACCTCCATCAGTGAGACTGTGCATGTGTGGGGTGGGAGGTTAAGAGGAACTCTTTGTTCCCCACTCAATTTTGCTATGAATCTGAAACTGTTCTAAAAAATAAAGCCTATTTAAAAAAAATAACTCCATCAGCTGGTAAACTACTATAGCCTTAGCTGAATGGCCCTGAGATAATCCCAACTCATATTTTTTCCAAGCTGGATGAGAACACCAGAAATAGAAAGAACAAAGAGTACAAGGTAGGTGGTAAGGTAGGGAAGGCTGAGGTCAGTTAATTTGGTTATTATATGAATAATATACAAATCATATACAAAACACCCTATTGTTCAGAGTCAAGAACTCAGGCTGTATTGAAAAAACTTTGAGTTAATGTTTACACTGTTTAACAAAACTCCCAATAACCAGAAAGTTTACCATACAGAGTATTTTTGTTCAAGAACTTGTGATAAATCTTTAGAAAATGTTTTAACCACTTTTCTAACCTTAAAATTACAGGAAAGCAAACCTTCCAGGCTCAGTCTCTTGACAGTTGAGAATATTGATCAATATAAGAATTAACACAGTTTGGATACACAGAAGAGGAGATTTGGTTTTTAGAAACACATTTCTGATTAACAAAAGTGTTTTTTCTATTTGACCATTCTATTAAAAGTGAATACACTGGCTTATAAATGATTTTGTTTACTTCTGGGTTCCAAGTGCTTTTCAGTGTCTGATATATGCGGGGCACAAAGAGATGCTTATTGAATGAATAAGCAGTCTAATAAATGACAATAATCCAAATTAAGCCAAGCATTTTAGTTAGTTGAAGATAGTTATGTATTTTGATGAAATGTGTTGTTTGTTAAAGAATGAGGTTAAACCATATGAAATTACTATTTTACAGATTTAAACCTAGTCATATATTGGTAATTTTGTATGGTTCAACTTAATCCATATCTGGTCTAGAATTTTGAAGTACTCTTTAATATTTTATGCCTGTGGCTTGATAGAATATTTTCCTATTTCATCTGAACTCCACCCAATACGATGCTTCTTGATGATATAGCATAGTGGTTGAAGCCTCACGATTAACCAAACCCATGTTCAACTCTTGGCTTTATCTCTTTCTAGTTGTATGACCTTAGGCAAATTACATAATTGTCCTAGGCTGAAATTTCTTCACCAATTAATCGGGGATAATATCTTCCTTACAGTGTTGATATGAAGATAACAAAACTCATAGTTTAGCATCATAGTGTGCTAAAATAAAGCACTTGGCACAGTGCCTGCACATGGTAAATGATCAATAAATGGTTTCTATTACTATTACTTATATTAATGAATTTATTTATTTTGGTCATCTCTCTCTAGAATATTTAACTTTCTGTCATTTCAAAGTCAATTTTTGGTGACAAATGTCACAATAGTGCTTTACTTCAGGGTGGGAATACTGACCAGGAAGAGGCATGAGGGAAAATTTTAAGGGCTGAATATGTTCTGTGTCATGATCTGAGTGATGGGCCTTTGTAAAGCCTCATCAAGTACGTTAGTGCACTTTTATTTGTATATAACTCAGAATGATATGTGCCTGTTTGGGATGATTCAAAGATGAGGGAGAAGCTGTTGAAATACCTGGCACCATATGTGGAAGGATAAAGCTCTGTATTTTATTTTATAGGAACCCCCACACTTCATGTAAAATGTCTCTCCCTCCACCCCCCTTTCTTTTGCCCACACCCCCACCCTACTATCTAACCTAACCCTACTATCTAACCTATCCACCTGTGGATTTGGTAGCACACCCACACAACCCAGCAAGCCGGGTAGATGTGGTCGTGGAGAATGGGAAAAGGAAAGTTGACAGGTAATCTTTTGAACAGCAAGGCATAACATTCTACATTGTATAGATATAGTATGTAGGGGTGCGGATGAGGAGGTCAGCACAGGTTCTGGCTTTGAACTTCTTGTCGGAGCCAAGTGAGCCAGTCAATATAGGATGTTAATTTTGTTGACTAATTATCATGACTACTCATGGGGGAAAAGGTCCAGAACTCTGTACTGGTGCATAGTCTTGCACAGTCCCTCTTTCAATTTCTCCCAACAAATACTGATATTTAGGATATTCATTTTATTTTATTCCTCCTACTATGGATCTTTCTCACCAGACGAGAGATATTCTCTGTAACATTGTCCACAGTAGAAATTCCCACATTTTCTCTTTGTCTGCTGTATGTATAACAGTCATGTACGCACACAGAATGAGCCTGGACTTTTCTAAGAAAGTCATTGCAACAAATGCCTACCTCAGCACAAATGAATATGTTTAAAGCTTCAAGTTTCCACATGGCCTAAAAGGTTTCTAGTGGGGGGAGGAAATAGAGAAGCATTTCCTTGATTGAAAAAAAAAAATCTATCAACTTGGTCCTTATGGAAGTCGCATGGATATTACCATGGTTTAAACTTTCTGGAGTCTTTTTTAGCCTTGTGGAACATAATGGAAGATGGTCTTTAATCAGGACTCTTCCCCGCTGCCTCCTCCACGCCTATCAAAAGCAGCACCAGCAGTGTGATGATCAATCACCCCAAAACGTTTTTAGACTTGTCTCCTCCTCAGAAGAAAGGGCATATTTGTTTCGATTCACACCATACACCACTTTATGAATATGATTTCAGTCATGATTTCCTATGTGCCTGTGTAAAGGAAAGAGTGGAAATAAAGAACAAAACCAATAAAGACCCAAACCAAAAGCACATGTCTTGAAGGGGAGCACACCAGGCCAACAATGACTGTTAAACAGATGAATCCACTGAAATGTAAAGTATTCCGCAAAGTTTTGGCAGCTTTGAAATGCTACACTTTCTAGCTCTCATCTGTTAATCATCTGAGGGGACTTTCTCAGCTCACCAGAAGAGACTGTCTTCTCTTTCTACATTCCCACAACTGGAAGTGCATACAATTCAGCAACTGAAGTGACAAATAGGATGGAAAGATAGTCAATAAGCCACTAAATGAAGAAAGAAACAAAGAACTAAAGAAAGAGAGAGCTGTTTTTAACTCACCTTCCCTTCTAACTGAATTTCACTGTATATATTTTTCAACATATCAGCTTTTGAGTTCGTTTCAACATAAGTCATACAGCTCTAAACATATGAGTGGTTAATAACACCAGGAAAGCAAAATGACATAATGAGAAGACTAAAGGTTTTACAAAAAATGTTTAAGGCTTCTCTTAAGAAATTCATCTACTTTACACATAGTTTTGAAAGCAAAATGAACCATAAACAGCACAAATTTAAAACCATAGACCAAATGCCTCTCCTGCAAATTATTCTAGTTAGCATCTACAGGATGGGACCATTCCAGATGCCTGGGAGTTAGAAAAACTGTTTTCTAGGAAAAAATAGTAACTCCAATCAGAGAAAGTATGTGCTTCAAATACAATGTGACCCACGTAAGGCCCATCATGAGTAAGAGATACATCAACCCCATGCACACCTGTGTTAGGTGTGCACTTCATGAGCCACTGAACGTGCCGTGACGTGGAGCAAGGCAAGTAACAGGGAAGACAGCCTGGGTACCCTAGGTGGTTAGATCACCTCCAAAAAAAGACCTTTCTATTATTGGAGGGAGAATATCCAAAGATGGACAGGCTGCCCACAGAAGTAGGAAGGTTGCTGCTACAGGCACAGTTCAAGTGAGGCTGGTGGGTCACTTAAGGGATGTGACAAGCCAGATTAGTAGTTCTCAAACTTTGAAACAATTCCTGTTTACTGACGGTATACGTGTAAATGGGATGGGGCTCAGGCATCAGTGTTTTTTAAAGCTACCAGCTGACTGGAATCACCTGTGGTGTAGGTCAACGCTTGAGAGCCCTGATGGAGTTGCTCATTGCTGCTCGAACTTGAAGGTGCACACAAGCACCACGTGTGTTGTTACAATATGGATTCTAATTTAGTTTGTCTGGGGTGGGGCCTGAGAGTGCATTTCTAACCTGCTTCAGGGTGAGGCCACTGGTAGTGGTATGGGAGTCATACTTAGAGTAGCACGGCCAGGATGACTTGAAATGCTCTTCAATCCCGTTTCTATGGGATCTAGCATTATTTTGCGGAAGGATATAGGGGATTGTGAACATGTGCAGAATAGCCCTGCTACCTTCACGGACTGCATGCAAAAGGCGGCTCATCCCTCATTCCTGAGCCTCGGTTTCTCCATCTGAACAAAGAAGGGGTTTGTAAAGTCCTGCAGGCCCCACCCAGCCCTCACTCTGAGGCACCATTACAATCGACAAAGCTTCTGGTAAGGAAAGGCCCAGTTTCTAGAGTCTCCCAGAGAAGACTGACCTGCAGGGCAGATTTGTGGGGAGGCCTCCTGGGCTGTTTTCTCTTAGATTCTGGGCTTCAGAATTCTATTTTGTCCTTGTCCTTCATTGACCTGCATTAGTCCCGCTATACATTTATCCAAAAATTAGTTTGAAAAGGGAACAGGTCACCTTTGGGAAAGACATTCATGGATCAGCACATTTGTACTGAGTGCCTAGAAAGTTGGGAACTGGTGAAGCGGGAAGAAGATTCGGTCCTTGCCTTTGAGATGTTCCCAGCCTGGCAGAGGCAGCTGAAGAGTCCGAAGGCTCTGGTGGCAGTGTTGCTATGGAACAGAGGGCACAGAAGAGGTGGTAGTCAGTTCTCCCAGAGAGGAGCATACCAGGGTGGCTTTGAGGAGGAAGTGACTGAGTTGAGAGATAAGTGTGTAGACCAGGGAACACAGCGACCTGGGGAGGGTTCCGTGAGAGCTGTGGTGGCAGCCCGAGGCCTAAGGTGGGGGTGGGGCAGGAAGGCACCAGAAGAGGAGTGGTTGAGCCCCATGGAGAGATGGGAGTAGGGCTGATGGAGACAGGTAGGCATGATGAAATCTGCTGTCTTTCAAGCCAATAGTCACTGGTATCCACTAAGTGTTCATTTGGATTAGAGGTTGAAGGCTGCAGTGGGGGAAGGTACAAAAGGAGGGAGCCACCCCCCAGGCCCAAGTGGCATCACCTTTATTGTGTCAGCAATTCAGTGCTGGCCTCAACTTACAAAAGCAAGCCCTGCAGCTAAGTAGACTCACTTTCACTGAAAAAGAGTCTTAGAAGTGCCCACTGGGCCTGGGTGTTGTGTTGGGGCTCTCATCCTCCTATAGCAGACACCATTGGTTGCTCCACCACCAGGGTGACCAACCTTCCCAGCTGTCTTGCTGACGACATTGGGAAAGTTCCTGGAGGAGCTGGTCACCTTCCTTATCTTATCTCCTCTTTGACTGTCTCTGATTTCGACTGCAGCTGTGGCAGATAGCTCCTGTGTGTGCTGACGGGGCCCCTCCTCAAGGGCTCTTGTACCTTTTTTTTCTGTAGCGAGGCTTTATCCAAAGTCCCAGGATCCAAGCTTTACAAATTCTTGCTTTGTTCAGATGGAGACACCAAGCCTCGGGAATGAGAATGAGTTGCCTTCTCTGGATGGATGACTGACTCAGTCTTTCCTCCTTTATGAAACAATTCTGAGGCACTTCCTGCATGGTTCCTTGGAGCACCCCAGTGGGACAAGCCCCAATTGCCTGCAGCAGTAACTTCATAGAAGGAAGTTAGAGGAACATGCCACCCACCCGCTAATTTTGTCCCACATGACTGTGGGAATGTTACCAAGGACGTCCTATGGAAATGGGAGATTTTCCAGCTCTGAGACATCATTTTTATTTGTCAACACAAGTGGAAGTCAGCTTTTGAAGGGTAGCTTCATTCTCCACTTTCCCCCCAGAGCTCAGTGGCATTTAACATTCCGTCACTGTCATCGACAAGCCCCTCCGAGCAGAAACAATCCCATCATTCTCTCCCCACTGGCAAAGGTGTTTAAGATTAAGATCTAAATATTTTAAAGGTATCTATGAGGATTGGATTCTTTTCTTAGTGATGACTTGATGAATAAATGATGCCCTAATTTCAGTTTAATTATTGTCTAATGCTCTTTAATTCATTTCAGATTGGTGTTTAACTTCTCTACAACTTGACAATCTTTCAGGCAAAACTGATCAAAAAAAGCCAAGACTCCTTTTACATAGAAATGGATTAGTTGTCTTTAGATATCAACTAAAGAAAAATAGCTGCTCAAATCCCTAATATTTTTGGCACCTATAAATTTAAACTCATCCAAACACATCTTTAAAAAATATTTTAAAGTAAGGGAGGGATTTTGAGCTCAGAGTCTGAGATTTTGTTCTGCCAAGTTTGAGCATGGAGCAGATTTTTACGGTTGAATTATAAGCTCCTGAAAATAGGTTTATTATGGAAGTGTGAACACACAACTATAGCCTACAGCAACATGAATGACCCTGTTATCATAATGCTCGGATCCTCTCCTTTGTGCTGAATTGGCAAAGCAAGACACCTGCTTTGACCTTTTTTGCTAATACATGTCAATGTCAGTTAAGAGCTTGTGTCTCTCTTTAGGAAGATGCCCCAATGTTTTCAGTAATCCTTGAATTGGTAGGGACTCCTATGTCCCCATCTCAGGAATTAATCTACCGTTTGTAGTAGAATACTTGGTGACATTAGAAACACTCTCTTGTGGAAGGAGAAACAGGGTCCGTTGGAGGAGGACTGCGGTAGTTGTGGCTGGGTCTTTGACAGTCAGCTATGGAGCAAGTTTCTCACCAGAGAGAAAGGACAGGTGCCAGCCCTCCAGGCGTATTCCTGGAGTTGAGAGAGAGAGAGAGAGAGAGAGAGAGAAAGCATGGTGCACACAGGGGAATCTCAGTCGGAGATACAATTGTTTGCCCAAAGTTCAAATGTTCTACATTCTTCAGCATCTGAAGTGTTCCCTTAAAAAAACTACGTTTATTTTCTGATATTATTATTATCATTTTACTACAAAGTAAAACATTTGGAATTCTATTGCATGGTACTCATACAATTTCCATAACAGAATTAAAATTACACTCAGCTGCAGAGTAAACCTCCACTGTGACTGGCTGCAAACAGCAGCCCCCATGGTGGGATCCTGATCTCAGAGGCTCAGTCTCTGGGTGAAAAATCATGAACGCCAGGGCTGCCTTAAACACGTGCTGGATTGAGCCTCAGAGAAGAATGTTTGACTTTCACCAACTCAAAACAGGCATACCTTAGCCTCAGTGATATTATGGGTTCAGTTCCAGACCACTGCAATGAAGTGAGTCACACAAATTTTTTAGTTTCCCAGTGCATATAAAAGTTATGTTTACACAGTACTATAGTCTATTAAATGCGCAATAAAATTATGTCTAAAAATCTATATGTCTTAATTCAAATTGTTTTGCTAAAAATAAGAACAGTTATCTGAGCCTTCAGCAAGTTGTAATCTTTTTGCTGATCAAAGGGTCTTGCCCCAATCTTGATGACTGCTGACTGATGGGGAGGCGGTGAGTGGTTTTAGAAGGTTGGAGTGACTGTGGCAATTTTTAAAAATAAGACAACAATGAAATTTGCCACATTAACTGACTCTTCCTTTCAAGAAAGATTTCTCTGTAGCATGAGATGCTGTTCGGCAGTATTTTACTCATGGTGGAACTTCTTTAAATTGAAGTCAGTCCTCTCAAACTCTGTCACTGCTTTATCAATTGAGTTTATGGAATATTCCAAATCTTTTGATGTTATTTCAACAGTGTTCACAGCATCTTTAACAGGAATAGTTTTCACCTCAAGAAACCACTTTTTTGCTTATCTTTGACAAGCAACTCTTTGTTCATTAAAGTCTGATTATGATATTGCAGCAGCCACCTCTCAGTCTCTACTTCTAATTCTAGTTCTCTTGCTATTTCCACCACATCTGCAGTTTCTTCCTCCACAGAAGTTTTGAACCACCCCTCCTAGTCATCCAGGAAGGTCCGAATCAACTTCCAGACTCTTGTGAATTTTGATATTTTGACCTCTTCTCGTGAATCACAAATGTTCTTAATGGCATCTAGAATGGTGAGTCCTTTCCAGAAGGCTCTCAATTTACTTTGCCCAGATGTATCAGAGGAATTACTCTCTATGACAGCTTATAACCTTACAAAATGTATTTCTCAAATAGTAAGACTTGAAAGTTGAAATTACTCCTTGATCCATGGGCTGAGAAATGGATGTTGTGTTAGCAAGCATGAAAACAACATTAATCTCCTTGTATATCTTTATCAGAACTCTTGGGTGACTAGGTGTTTTGGTCAGTGAGCACCAAAATATCTTTCAGTATTTTGAAATAAATCTTTTTCAGAGCAGTAGTTCTCCACAGTGGGCTTCAAATATTCAGTAAATCATGGTGTAAACAGAAGCTTTGAAGCCAGGCACTGACTTCTCCTCTCTAGCTATGAAAGTCGTACATGGCATTTTCTTCCAAGAGAAGGATGTTTCTTGTACATTGAAAATTTGTTGAGTATAGCCATCTCCATCAATCTTCTTAGCCAGATCTTCTAGATAACTCGCTGCAGTCTCTTCGTCAGCACTTGCTGCTTCACCTGGCACATTTATGTGCTGAAACAGCTTCTTAAACCTCATGAGCCAACCTCTGCTAGCTTCTAACTTTTCTTCTACAGCTTCTGCAGCCCTCTCAACTCTACAGAATTGAAGAGAGTTAGGGTTTTGCTCTGGATTAGGCTTTGACTTAAGGGGAAGTTGTGTTTGGTTTGGTCTTCTATCCAGAGCACTGGAACTGTCTTTATATTGGCAATAAGTTTGTTTTACTTTCTTATCATTTGTTTGTTCACTTAAGTAGCACTTTTAATTGTCTTCAAGAACTTTTCTTTTGCATTAACAACTTGGCTAACTGTTTGGCACAAGAGGCCTGGCTTTCGGCTTGTTTCAGCTTTCAACATGCCTCCATCACTAAGCTTATTCATTTCTAGATTTTGATTTAAGGTGAGAGACAGGTGACTCTTTATTTCACTTGAATACTTAGAGGTCATTGGAGGGTTACTAACTGGCCTAATTTCAATATTGTTGTGTCTCAGGGAACAGAGAAGCCCAAGGAAAGGAAGAGAAATGGGAAATGGAACAGTCAGAACACACACAACATTTATGGGTTAAGTTCGCCATGTTATACAGATGTGGTTCATGGCACCCCAAAACAATTACAACAGTAACATCAAAGATCACTGAACAAAGATCATCACAACTGATCTAATAATAATGAAAACATTTGAAATATTGTGAGAATTACCAAAATGTGACACAGAAACATAAGTGAACTGTTGGAAAAAAATGGTGCTAATAGACTTAACGCTAGGCTGCCACAAAACTTCAGTTTGTAAGAATATACAATGTCTGTAAAGTGAAACACAACAAAACAAGGTATGCTTGAATAGTCTAATATCAGTGAGCCAGAAACCTACTAACTAGAACCCTTGATTAATTATTTATCTGTTTCCTGTCTTCTTTCCCACCCCTTCCCAATCTGTAGCCCAGGGAGGCAGGAGCATGAGACTGCTTGGCACTATTGAGTGCTTACTGTGTGCCCAGCACTATTATAAGCATTTCCTACATACTCATTCATTCATTCATTCTCCCAACAATCCTAGAGGTAATTACTGTTATCACCCCCATTTTACACATGAAATAAGCTTAGCAGAGGGGCAGAAAGCTTAGGAGCTCCAGCTTTGCAGACTGACCTACCCAAGTTTGCATCCCAGCTCTGCCACGTAATAGCTGCGTGGCCTAGGATAGTTACTTAGGCCCTTTGGGCTTCCTTCTGCCAAAAAACAGAATCAAAATTCTATATTTTAATTGCTGAACACATTTAAAAATTGTCTTTTCTATTTTATTGCTCATAAGTTTTATGGCATCACACTCTTCTCCAAACATCATGTTATACTTCTGAGGGAATCATGGTGTCCTGAATGTGAGCTCAGGTTGGAAGTGAGTGGAAGGTGGGTAAAGGAGAGAGAAGGTACTGAAACAACCATGTAACCCAGAAAATGCCAAATAGTAAAGCCAATGCGGAGGGAAGCAGAGGAACAACAACAACGATAACAGCAAAGCTCCCAATGGTATCATTCTAGCAATTCTAGATCTTGATCTAGCCCTGCCTGAAGCAAGACAACTTTTAAGATTTTACAGTTATATGACTCATCAATTCTTCTTCTTCTTTTATATTTTATTTTATTTTTTTGTGTTGGCTAGCTTGAATGAGTTTCTGTTACATGAAATTAAAAGAATGCAACAGAAAATAATATCTTACTTCACTTTCCTTCACCTCTACCTATCCAAGATTCAAACCTAATTGCAGGGCCAGCATAGTAACTAGCC